>ML786793.1:292929-354944 GCA_009831015.1 Picea engelmannii | reverse complement strand
TTGTTGGTTGTGGAGCCTGATTATCTTCCTGATTCAGAGGTCCTTGCTTTCAGCCGTGTTTATAACCCATGAAGTATTTACACCCCAGAAGTATGTACACTCTTCCACGCGGGGGAGTGCAGAGGGGGGGTACCCCCTCTGTGGGGTCTAGGGGCAAGTGGGCCCCTAGCGGGGGTTCGGGGGCGAAGCCCCCGAAGCAAAAATTTCCTTGTAAAAGTATATTGTAATTTCATTGTAAATCTGGACCGTTCATTATAAGGTCGCAGATCTAACGGTAGAGATTATGTTAGGGTTTTTTGCCCTAGAAGGCAACCCTCTTTTATGAGGGAAATTTATTGCGGCTATGGATGATGGTGAATATTTTATTCTGAGAGAGGAGACTGTGAGAGAAAGAAGAGGAAGTTACAGCAGGTTTTGTTGTAGGTTGTATCCCTTCATTTGTTGGATAATAATAAAGGAAGGACCTGGCAGTTTTTCTGGTGGACGTAGCCCACACTGGGTGAACCACGTAAATCTGTGTCTCTCTTGTATTGTGTGTCTTCTATATTTTGTTTCTGCATTTGTTTATTTTATTGCTCCGCGGTCCTGTTTTTCTAACACATTTGAATATGACATAGATATTCATAAGTAGCAATTGCAAAATCCTTCTATGCAATAAAATATGTTAACTTCATGGTGATACTTATTGGTCTCATTTATAGTCACTATGTGTTCTAGAATGGGCTTTGCCAACCTTTCATTTTCATACAATTTTTTATGAACTAATGTTTGATAAATAGAAGATTTTGAATCACAACATCGTATTGAATTGTATTACATCCATTTCCAGTACCCCATGGACCTTGAGCCTTGTATTTCTCACAAAGTTTTCACTTCATATGAGTCTTGACATCTACACCATTGATACTATACACCCAATGATGTTTTATCTTCTATTTTTCTCGAAATTCATGTTTTGAGGAGGTCTTCCTTCTCCTCGGACTATTGTATCCACCATCTTGTCCTTCCTTGCCATGGCCAAGAATTTCTAAATCATCGACAGGTTCTTCATCCATGTCTTCATTAGATTCATCATTCAAATCAATTATATATGAAATATCTTCAACATTATATTTTTTTGACATTGTAGAATATCCCTAAAATGTATACAAAGTTAATTGACCCTTATTTTTTGAAAGCATTTCTATTTAAATAATTTACCTATAGACACAACAATAATGAAAAGAAAATATAAATTTTGAAACTAGAAAAAAAAACTCATAAATCACCCACATTGAAATTATTTCCATTTAAAGAATCCCATGAACCATCACATATTTTATGCATAACAAAACACATGTTTAAACATAATGTTTATGAGGCTACCATATATAAAAATTCTAATAGACCTTCTAATGAACCATTATAATTTTGGTTTGGTTCCAAGAGTTACCACATAGAAGCTCAACTATCTTATAATTATGGTGAAAATGTTACACAACTCATTATGGCTTACATATGTTTGATAATATCAATATAAACTATCTAAGGATGGAATTATTAATGTGATTTATAGATTTAACTATTTTAAGGATTTTAATTTATTTATTTTTAAAAACTTCACATGCTCTTGCCATTAAATGACTTACTTGGCAATAGAGTATTCTCATAATTCTACATTAAATCCCACAATTCTACATATAATATAATATAATATATATATATATATATATATATATATATATAAAATACTACATTTTTATATATAAAATTTATATAATTTTATAGAGAAAATGTGAGCATCTGCACCCAAAGATTATTGATGTTATTAATGTATGTGCTTGCAGAGTAGTTTTATTTTTGGCCTTGACTCGTATTTTTTTAAAATATTATTTTGAATAGTAAAATATAGCTAGTATATATGTAGCAAGTGTATAGCAAGTATATCGTATATGAATCGAATATGTTCCTAGTTCTATAAATCTTATTTTTCTTAATTCTCCCAAAGTGGGCACCTCAACAATTTCTCGTTTTGTTCCTCACATGCTTATTTCTAATATATATTTCATTGGCTTTTTAATTTGTTATCTCCACATCCCAACATGGGTGCCTCATCCATATTTTGTTCCCCACATGGCTTCTAATGGCAATACATATAAATCAACTTATAAAATGGATTTAGATTCACAAATCAACGCCATGGTTATATCATAGTTTAAACATGACGACTACAACCTTTTATAGGGATTTTATTAGTGTGTCTTTATATATTAGATTTAATAGGATTACTTGCAAAATTTTGGATCCAATGGCTCAAGAGTGCTGTTATGTCATTGTTTACAACATATAAAGAAAAGGGAAAGATTGCATGCAAATTTGCTGTCAACTAATGCAAATCATTTCCATAATTTCTACCCTCCACCGCTTGGGAATTTGGGGAGAATTTTTATTGGAATAGGGTAGAGTACATCTTGGTAGATCTCGAGGAGGTGCATGGTAGGAAACTAGAAATCAATTAATAGAAATCACATCCATCCTGTTTGTCGCCCACCCTTGGTTAATCTTTTTTTTTTTTTAACTTTTTAATTTAAACAAATAAATTTCAAATGAGCATTGTTTAATTATATAATCCTTTTAATCAACCATGAAATATGAATAAAATATTTTAAAATGTTAATGAATTATTAAATGTTTAATTTAATACATATTTTATTCACACAAAAATTTATTAAAAATGAATTAATTTAATCTTTTTAACTAATCTAATCTTCAATTAAAAATAACATATTTTAAAATATTTTACTATTTACAAGATATTTGATTTAATACATATTTTTCCAAAGGCATAGAAAAAAACTATAGAATTTTTTTTCAAGAAAGCAAAAAAATCAGTAATCAAACCATTTTGACTACAAAAGAAAAGTATCATCTCTGAGGCGACGAGGACTAAAAAGAAAAATTTAATATCATTGTAAAGCATGTAAAATATGACTGGCAGAACATGAAAAATTACACAATGATATTGAGGATAATGTGTCTATTACAAAATAAGTGCAAACAACATATACTAGAATAAATATTAACAAAAATCAAAATAGAAGTATCATTCATCTTTATTATTAATGTAATGAAGAATTTATTGAAAGAAGCAAAGGGGAATGGATTTATCTTTAGAAACAATCAAAATACCTCAATTTTAAAAAGAAAATTTTAGGAAACTTAAGCACTCAATTAGATGTATGTACTTGCCATACTCCCCAACATGTAATTTCCCAATGCTTTAGTCCTTGATTTTTTATCTTCCATTGTACCTCGTCTTAGGAGCTACTAGTAATTCCTCCAAAGAAGAAAGTGATCACCACCTTATCCTTCCTCTCTCACAATGACCTCGAAATCAAATCCCCAATGATTTATGAGCCTTGGATAGTTTTCATGTAATGGTATTTTAGTAAAAACATATGGTTTTTATCAAGAAAGTCATAGCACTCAAGAGTAACTAAGACTCAATGTCACTGAAATTGTGATTTCCTACCCCTATATGGCTATCAGGCGATGTTAAATATCGTACCACTAAGAGGAGAAGGGGTTCCATTCTTTAGCATTGTATTTGTTCCATAGTTGAGAAAAGCAACTAGGGGTGGTATTTTGAGAGCATAATAGAGAAGGAGAGATTGTGTAGCAGCCATACAGGCCACAATGTCAAAGGAAATTCCACAAAATAAAAGAGAGTGGAGTAGCCTCAACAACTAGTTGGGTTTTCTCTCGTATTGGATTTCCTAGGTTATATCTTGTGTTTATTTATTGATGGTGTGTGAGTATTTATTTATGTTATATTTTTTTCACATCTCATCTATTTCATACATTTTAAGCAGAAAACCAATAATTAAAGAATTTGGGCTCTAAGGGAAATTAACCTTCACAGTAGATGATTCAGTATTTTATTAGATCTATTGTGATGATATTAAGAACCAAATATCAAAATAGCATAAAAACCTCATAATAAGTACTCAACGCCTTAACAAAGAGAGAAATTCAAATAGTAAGACTCTTTGAGGGGGCAATGATGCAGGAGCATCCTTGGGCTTGGGCAATCCGCATCACCCAAAAATATTTTCATTCTGCAGATAGGAAATAAGTCGAATAAGGATTGTGTTAGTGATCCACTTTATTTAGTCAATTTGTTGTAAATTTGAACTTCTAATTACTCTTGCAACTACTCTTGTTGTGCTGAAACACATGATGAAACACGTGTTGAAACTCGTGTTAAAACACGTGTTGAAGCCCGTGTTGAAACACGTGTCGAAACTTGTGCTGAAACTAGTGTTGAAACTGCCACATATTGAGAAAGTTTACAAGAGTCATGCTAAAACACATGCTAAAACACGCGCATATAGTGAAATTTTACAAGTGTCACGATATTTATTCATTTACAACATTGTGGCCATACGCATTTGATTTTTCCACGCTGGTATGCATTTATGATGAGTCGCAGCTACTATTAGGTAAAAGAACTCGCAACTAAAGGAAAAAACCGTGAATCGAGACCGAAAGGAAGTTGAAGCGATCTAGAAGACAGAGAGACGGTTTGGGTAATATCTCGTTCTTGGAGGGAAGGAAAATTGATTCAGAGGAAAAAGGGAGAATTTAAAAGGAGCCAGAGATGCAATAGGAAAGGGTTGGTGAGCCATGAAGAAAGAAAATCGTAGAAGGTGGACTGGAGAGAAATATTCCAGATTGGGTCAGCACACAGGAAGGGAAAAACAAAATCTCATCCCATACACATAGACCATTACCCCCTGGACGATTTCGTAGTGGTTTTTAGCCACGCAAGAAACAATTCATGGTTGTCTTTTACCCCAGGATCGATGTAATATAGAAATATTTTCTCTGCATTGAATTAATAAACGAATGGTATTGAAATTCGTGGGTTTTCTAGTGTTTTAGTTTCCAGTGGGTTTCCTTATTATTTGGAAAAAGTATTTATGTTTTTCTTTTCTGTTGTGTATTATGTAGCAAGGTGTATGTTGTAACTATTTTTTTGTTCCAGCGTATGGTTTCTCTTCATTATCTGGTATCAGAGCTCGGTTCGGCTCTTGGATTAGCATCTAATTTGCTTCTGTGAGATAGGGTACAGAATACATGTTCGTGGTGGTTTCTCAATAAGAGTGCTGGAATTCAAGTTGGGTTACAGAACCATGTGAGGTTTGTGGATGTTGGTAAGACACATACAACTTGGAGGAATGTCACTGCGAAGGAGAGGATTAGGAAGGGGAGGGGCATGAAATAGAGAACTGGAAAATTTGAGAAGAAATAATAGAGGAATTGGAAAATCATAGGAATGGAGATGATGAAGTATACTTAGAGCCAAAAGAATAAATCGAAGACGAACGGGATGGTTATGAAAGAGACCCAACAGCTAGGTTGATTCTTATTTGAGTAACAAGGGTAGTGCAAAGGTTGAGCTTTCCTGTTATGATAGTAGTCTGAGAGCTTATGTTCTCATTGGTTGGAATGGAGAACTTGAAAGATACTTCGAGTATGAAAATGTTCAAGATCCAAATCGGGTAATATTTTTTTTTATGAAACTGAAAGGACATGCAACACTATGGTGGGATATCTGCAGAAGGATAGAGTGAATAATCAGCTGGAGACAATCAGAACTTGGAAGAAGAATGGTTACCAAGGTTAAAGAGAAATTTATTCATGTCGATTACCAACAGAATTTGTTCTGACAAGTACAGAACCTCAGACAAAGGGAGAGATATGTTCTCTAATACACTGAATATTTCTTTATGATGTCACTCAGAGCAGGCCTCAAGGAACCAAAATTCCAATGAGTTGCAAGGTATGTAAATGGGATAAAGTATCTAATTCAGGATAAAATGAGCACACACTATTTATGTACTGTTGATGAAGCTTATTAAGTTTCCCTGAAGGTAGAAGAAAATATTGAAAGGAAAACACAGCCTAGAGGTAGAGGAAGAGGGTTTAAAGGACAAGGTAAAGCAGGGACTGCTAAAGGTGGTGTTGGGCCCCAACAACCCCCTTCTTTATTTTTAATCAAAATCTAGGGTCCCTCAAAATTTTACTTGGATTCTTTGTTTTTTTCCCTTTGACTTTATTTGATTGGTATTGGTTTTCTTTGTTTCGAGGTTGGTTTGAGTTTATATTCTTTTCTTTTGTGTTGTTTGAATTTCATGAAATTCAAATGCCATTTCATTTTTCTTTCTACAAATTTTTGATGTTTATGGATGAGCTTCATAATTTGGGAGTTTGTTATTACCTTTTCCTTATTGAATTTATCTGCTATGAGAATGGCTTGGTTGAAGACATGGATTAATAACAATGATTTTACAAGAAGAAATATTATTGCGACACATCTTTTCTATGACATTTTTTCACATTTGATCAGATTTGAATGAAGGAGAGATGAGCATAGAAATATTAATTATTTAAACGAAAACATCATTTTTTATCCACTGCTTACTTTCGTTTAAATTATGATTATGTTTTCGTCTTTTTCTCATTAGCAATCATTTCACAAAATCATTTGGTGGGTTTAATTAATTAAATTCTTTTGTCATTTTGCATCTCATTTCAAAAAAANTGTGAAAACCCAAAATTAATATTTTTCTCCCCTCCATCAACTTGAAGCTTCTAGAATTTTAAGATCATATTTGAAAGGAAAATATAAACAATGTTTGTTTAGAACTTATAGTTAGTTTAAATTCATCTTTGATTTTATTGTTCTAGATTTTGCTTTATTCAATATTTTTAGGTTATTAATTTAAGTTTCTTTTTGTTTCACAGGTTTCTATTATCAATTATTTGGTACAGATCTGATCATGGCTTGATTTTATTATCTAAATACGTTCAAGATAATTGATCCAAAGTAATATTGGATTGCTGAATATAAATTATGAATAACAATAGATAAGATTTGGAAATGCGTTCAAGAACAGATAGACAATTTTGCGGGACTTGTTTCAGCCAAACCATAAGGAATCTAAAGAAACGGTTGAAAACCCATCTCCAAAATGGACCCATTTAGATTACGAAAGGGAATTTTCCCAAACAAATGCAGGATTTGAGAGATGTTTGTGTCTCTTTACGAGAAAATATTCAGGTGGTGGAAATTATTAGTAACGCCCAGACTCTTAATTCATTGTATAAATATATGAGAAAGTTCAGAGCCAGGGGGATCCAGGAAATTGAGAGGAGGATTTTTATCCTTTATTTTTTTTTATATTATATCTTTTGTAAACTTTTTTCTTTTCAAATGGAGTAACGGATGGTTGGAATCTTTGGGAGAATAGACAAGTATTTTCAAAGAAGAACATGGAATCCGAGGTTGCTTAAAGGCTTTTGTCCTATGAGTAAAATGGTTTTGTTTTCATTACAATATCTTCATATTCTTTGAGTAATTGATTATGCATTGATTTAAATTAGCTTTAGTCTGTTTTATCAATACATGGTTAATTTCTATCATTTATGTATTAATTTTTTCAATCTTTAAAAGTCTATTATCCCAAAAAATTCATTTTGGACCTTATGATGAACTTATTATATTGAAGCTATATGGCATACAATTTACTCTTTGGTTTTTGTCACTTTTTAGATTCTGCAATGTTAATATTGTTTCTCATATAATTTCTGAATATGAAACTTTATTTGTATTGAACTAGCTTTAGATTGTTCTACATATAACTTTTCATGTTATGTTTTCATTTATATGCTTCATTATATTTTGGTTTCTTTAATATTTGTGGTTGATCATCTATTCATGTATTTTGAGTTTACATCTGATACTAGATATCTGGTAACACCATTTACTCAGGATTGAAATTTTTTTCATTTTACTTTATTTGGACATTCTAAAGTCACATGATATATAATCGTTTGTCTTTCTGTCATCATAAACTCATTCCAGAATATAAAAGATTTCTTTGAGTTTCTTCAGGAAGTATTATGCTTGTCTTTGTCATAGGTTTACACTTGACACAAGTTAAGAGGAGCTCATACAAATATAGAGAGATGAATTTAACTTAGCACTCCTGATCAACGAGAGGTTACTTAGTGTATTATTTATTTAATTTGTTAATTTGTGAATGAATAGTGATTGCATAATCTAAACGTTAAATACTTTGTTTATTTTCATTATATCATTAACAATATTATCCAACCATTGTTTATTAGTTTGGTATTTAGAGTATTAGAATAATTTTGTTTATATTCTTCATCTTTGTTTAGATCCATTATCTTAAAACAATTATTTTCGCAAGGCTTTGCTTAAACCTTGTAAATTGTATATAACTATTGTACATAAACACTGTTAGTTAAACATTTGTAATTAAAGTGTTGATTGTTAGAGTTGTATCTTAAGTTAGTCCACATATTTTAGTTTTTTTAGGATCTTAGTTGGCTAACGGAGCCATAAAACTTGTTAGTGTAGATTATACCAAACGACTTCGGTTAAATAGACAACCACGAACTAGATCTTCCCTTTCCATTGACAGTGTGTCATAAACGCCCGTCAACAGGTAGCGAAAAGGAAGAATAATCTGCCAGTGGTCAAGGTGGCAGAGGAGGAAATGGAGCTGGTAGAGGCAGAGGATTCAGAAGAGGAAAGGGCAGATATGTAATTACTTGTTATCATTGTGGTGTAGAGGGACAAAAGAAGTATGAATGTCCAGAAAGGAAAACTTCAGTGAGAAGAGGTGAAGCACGGGCACAAGTCACATAGTTTGATGAAGCTTCAGTAGTTGGAGAAAAAGTGATTGTTCTTCAGCAAGAACAAGGTGATAATTTTTTTTTCCGAGGAGTGTTTCTTAAATATGAACAAAAAGAGGCAAAGGAACCATAACAATGAAAGAAAGTTTCTAAAACAAAAGGTAAGGTTCAAGGAAAATGCTGTAACTGATTATAGATGGAGGAAGTACAAAACATTTGGTATCCACTGAAGTCATGAACAAACTGAACTTGACAAGCTTGAACCATCTAAACCCTTTCCGTGTTTCTTTGTTTAACAAGGGATAACAGGTGACCATGACTGAGCAATGTTTATTGAATTTTCAAATAGGGAGTTTTTAAGAGAAGGTGTTATGTGACGTCATTCAGATGGATGCATGCCACATACTGTTGGGAAGACCATGGTTGTTTGATTGACAGGTTCACCATGATGGTAAGAAAAACACATATGAGTTGAAGAAAGATCGGCAGCGATATAAATTAACACCAATGTTGGAGGATACAGTAGCAACAACAAGAAATGGTGTTCATATAAACATGAGTAATAGCAGAATCATGCTATGTTCTGCTAAATAATTTTTACAGGAAGAAAGAAAGGAAGCATTTTGTTTAGGAGTAAGTCCAAAATAAGTGAAAAGTGTAGAGGAGAAAAATGTTGTATCTACAGAAATAAAGTTGTTGCTGGATGAATTCAAGAAGATTATTGTTAATGATCTACCAAAAGGATTGTCTCTAGCGAGAAGTATTTCTCGTTTTGTTCCTCACATGCTTATTTCTAATATATATTTCATTGGCTTTTTTAATTAGTTATCTCCACATCCCAACATGGGTGCCTCATCCTTTTCATGTTTTGTTCCCCACATGGCTTCTAATGGCAATACATATAAATCAACTTATAAAATGGATTTAGAATAAAAAATCAACGCCATGGTTATATCATAGTTTAAACATGACGACTACAACCTTTTATAGGGATCTTATTAGTGTGTCTTTATGTATTAGATTTAATAGGATTTCTTGAAAAATTTTGGATCCAATGTCTCAAGAGTGGTGTTATGTCATTGTTTACAACATATAAAGAAACGGGAAAGTTTGCATGGGAGGGGAAAGATTGCATGCAAATTTGTTGTCAACTAATGCAAATCATTTCCATAATCTAAACCCTCCACCGCTTGGGAATTTGGGGAGAACTTTTATTGGAATAGGGTAGAGTACATCTTGGTAGATCTCGAGGAGGTGCATGGTAGGAAACTAGAAATCAATTAATAGAAATCACATCCATCCTTTTTGTCGCCCACCCTTGGGTAATTTTTTTTTTTTTTATTAACTTTTTAATTCAAACAAATAAATCTCAAATGAACATTGTTTAATTATATAATCCTTTTAATCAATCATGAAATATGAATAAAATGTTTTAAAATGTTTATAAATTATTAAATGTTTAATTTAATACATATTTTATTCACACAAAAATTTATTAAAAATGATTTAATTTAATCTTTTTAACGAATCTAATCGTAAATTAAAAATAACATATTTTAAAATATTTTACTATTTATAAGATATTTGATTTAATACGTATTTCTCCAAATGCATGGAAAAAAACTATAGAATTTTTTTTCAAGAAAGCAAAAAAACTAGTAATCAAACCATTTTGACTACAAAAGAAAAGTATCATCTCTGAGGCAATGGGGACTAAAAAGAAAAATTTAATATCATTGTAAAGCATGTAAAATATGACTGACAGAACATGAAAAATTACACAATGATATTGAGGATAGTGTGTTTATTACAAAATAAGTGCAAACAACATATACTAGAATAAATATTAACAAAAATCAAAATAGAAGTATCATTCATCTTTATTATTAATGTAATGAAGAATTTATTGAAAGAAGCAAAGGGGAATGGATTTATCTTTCCAAACATTCGAAATACCTCAATTTTAAAAAGAAAATTTCCAGAAACTTAAGCACTCAATTAGATGTATGTACTTGCCATACTCCCCAACTTGTAATTTCCCAATGCTTTGGTCCTTAATTTTTTATCTTCCATTGTTCCTCTTCTTAGGAGCTACTAGTAATTCCTCCAAGGAAGAAAGTGATCACCACCTTATCCTTCCTCTCTCATAGTGACCTCAAAATGGAATCCCCAATGATTTATGTGCCTTGGATAGTTTTCATATGATGGTATTTTAGTAAAAACATATGGTTTTTATCAAGAAAGTCATAGCACTCAAGAGTTACTAAGACTCAATGTCATTGAGATTGTGATTTCCTACCCCTATATGGCTATCAGGCGATGTTAAATATCGTACCACTAAGAGGAGAAGGGGTTCTATTCTTTAGCATTGTATTTGTTCCATAGTTGAGCAGAGCAACTAGGGGTGGTATTTTGAGAGAATAATAGAGAAGGAGAGATTGTGTAGCAGCCATACAGGCCACAATGTCAAAGGAAATTCCACAAAATAAAAGAGAGTGGAGTAGCCTCAACAACTAGTTGGGTTTTCTCTCGTATTGGATTTCCTAGGTTATATCTTGTGTTTATTTGTTGATGGTGTGTGAGTATTTATTTATGTTATATTTTTTTCACATCTCATCTATTTCATACATTTTAAGCAGAAAACCAATAATTAAATAATTTGGGCTCTAAGGGAAATTAACCTTCACAGTAGATGATTCAGTATTTTATTAGATCTATTGTGATGATATTAAGAACCAAATATCAAAATAGCATAAGAACCTCATAATAAGTACTCAACACCTTAACAAAGAGAGAAATTCAAATAGTAAGCCTCTTCGAGGGGGCAATGATGCAGGAGCATCCTTGGGCTCGAGCAATCCGCATCACCCAAAAATATTTTCATTCTGTAGATAGGAAATAAGTCGAATAAGGATTGTGTTAGTGATCCACTTTATTTAGTCAGTTTGTTGTAAATTTGAACTTCTAATTACTCTTGCAACTACTCTTGTTGTGTTGAAACGCATGATGAAACACGTGTTGAAACTCGAGTTAAAACATGTGTTGAAGCTTGTGCTGAAACACATGTCGAAACTTGTGTTGAAACTCGTGTTGAAACTGCCACATATTGAGAAAGTTTACAAGAGTCATGCTAAAACACTCGCATATAGTGAAATTTTACAAGTGTCACGATATTTATTCATTTACAACATTGTGTCCATACGCATTTGATTTTTCCACGTTGGTATGCATTCATGACGAGTCGCAGCTACTATTAGGTAAAAGAACTCGCAACTAAAGGAAAAAACCACGACTCGAGACCGAAAGGAAGTTGAAGCGATCTAGAAGACAGAGAGACGCTTTGGGTAATAACTCGTTCTTGGAGGGAAGGAAAATTGATTCAGAGGAAAAAGGGAGAATTTAAAAGGAGCCAGAGATGTAATAGGAAAGGGTTGGTGAAACATGAAGAAAGAAAACCGTAGAAGGTGGACCAGAGAGAAAGATTATAGGTTGGGTGAGCACACAGGAAGGGAAAAACAAAATCTCATCCCATACACATAGACCATTACCCCCTGGAGGATTTCGTAGTGGTTTTCAGCCACGCAAGCAACAATTCATGGTTTTCTTTTACCCTAGGATCGATGTAATATAGAAATATTTTCTCTGCATTGAATTAATAAATGAATGGTATTGAAATTCGTGGGTTTTCTAGTGTTTTAGTTTCCAGTGGGTTTCCTTATTATTTGGAAAAAGTATTTATGTTTTTATTTTCTGTTGTGTATTATGTAGCAAGGTGTATGTTGTAACTATTTTTTTGTTCCAGCATATGGTTTCTCTTCATTATTTGGTATCAGAGCTCGGTTCAGCTCTTGGATTAGCATCTAATTTGCTTCCGTGAGATAGGGTACAGAATACATGTTCGTGGTGGTTTCTCAATAAGAGTGTTGGAATTCAAGTTGGGTTACAGAACCATGTGAGGTTTGTGGATGTTGGTAAGATACATACAACTTGGAGGAATCTCACCGCGAAGGAGAGGATTAGGAAGGGGAGGTGCATGAAATAGAGAACTGGAAAATTTGAGAAGAAAGAATAGAGGAATTGGGAAAATGTAGGAATGGAGATGATGAAGTATACTCAGAGCCAAAAGAAAAAATCGAAGACGAACGGGATGGTTATGAAAGAGACCCAACAACTAGGTTGTTTCGTATTTGAGTAATAAGGGTAGTGCAAAGGTTGAGGTTTCTTGTTATGATAGTAGTCTGAGAGCTTATGTTCTCATTGGTTGGATTGGAGAACTTGAAAGATACTTCGAGTATGAAAATGTTCAAGATCCAAATCGGGTAATATTTAGTTTTACAAAACCGAAAGGACATGCAACACTAAGATGGGATATCTGCAGAAGGATAGAGTGAATAATCAACTGGAGACAATCAGAACTTGGAAGAAGATGGTTACCAAGCTTAAAGAGAAATTTATTCATGTCGATTACCAACAGAATTTGTTCTGACAAGTACAAAACCTCAAACAAAGGAAGAGATATGTTCTCTAATACACTGAATATTTCTTTAGGATGTCACTCAGAGAAACCCTCAAGGAATCAAAATTTCAACGAGTTGCAAGGTATGTAAATGGGATAAAGTATCTAATTCAGGATGAAATGAGCACACAGTATTTCTTTATTTTTAATCAAAATCTAGGGTCCCTCGAAATTTTACTTGGATTCTTCGTTTTTTTCCCTTTGACTTGATTTGATTGGTATTGGTTTTCTTTGTTTCGAGGTTGGTTTGATTTTATGTTCTTTTCTTTTGTGTTGTTTGAATTTCATGAAATTCAAATGCCATTTCGTTTTTCTTTCTACAAATTTTTGATGTTGATGGACGAGCTTCATAATTTGGGAGTTTGTTATTACCTTTTCCTTATTGAATTTATCTGCTATGAGAATGGATTGGTTGAAAACATGGATTAATAACAATGATTCTACAAGAAGAAATATTATTGCAACACATCTTTTCTATGACATTTTTTCACATTTGATCAAATTTGAATGAAGGAGAGATGAACATAGAAATATTAATTATTTAAACGAAAACATCATTTTTTATCCACTGCTTACTTTCATTTAAATTATAATTATGTTTTCGTCTTTTTCTCATTAGCAATCATTTCACAAAATCATTTGGTGGGTTTAATTAATTAAATTCTTTTGACATTTTGCATCTCATTTAAAAAAAAAAAGAATTATTTATCATTTGTTTGATTTTGTGAAAACCCAAAATTAATATTTTTCTCCTCTCCATCAACTTGAAGCTTCTAGAATTTTAAGATCATATTTGAAAGGAAAATATAAACAATGTTTGTTTAGAACTTATAGTTAGTTTAAATTCATCTTTGATTTTATTGTTCTAGATTTTTCTTTATTCACAATTTTTAGGTTATTAATTCAAGTTTCTTTTTGTTTCACAGGTTTCTATTATCAGTTATTTGGTACAGATCTGATCATGGCTTGATTTTATTATCTAAATATGTTCAATATAATTGATCCAAAGTAATATTGGATTGCTGCAAATAAATTATGAACAACAACAGATAAGATTTGGAAATGCATTCAAGAACAGATAGACGATTTTGCGGGAATTTTTTCGGCCAAACCTTAAGGAATCTAAAGAAACGGTTGAAGACCCATCTCCAAAATGGACCCATTTAGATCACTAAAGGGAATTTTCCCAAACAAATGCATGATTTGAGAGATATTTGTGTCTCTTTACGAGACAAATTTCAGGTGGCGGAAATTATTAGTAACGCCCAGACTGTTCATTCATTGTATAAATATATGAGAAAGTTCAGAGCCAGGGGGATCCATTTGAAAAGAAAAAAGTTTACAAAAGACTTTTTTGAGTTTCTTCAAGAAGTATTATGCTTGTCTTTGTCATAGGTTTACACTTGACACAAGTTAAGAGGAGCTCATACAAATACAGAGAGATGAATTTAGCTTAGCACTGCTAATCAACGAGAGGTTACTTAGTGTATTATTTATTTAATTTGTTAATTTGTGAATGAATAGTGATTGCATCATCTAAACGTTAAATACATTCTTTATGTTCATTATATCATTAACAATATTATCCAACCATTGTTTATTAGTTTGGTATTTAGAGTATTAGAATAATTTTGTTTATATTCTTCATCTTTGTTTAGATCCATTATCTTAAAACAATTATTTTCGCAAGGCTTTGCTTTTAAACCTTGTAAATTGTATATAACTATTGTACATAAACATTGTTAGTTAAACATTTGTAATTAAAGTGTTGATTGTTAGAGTTGTATCTTACGTTAGTCCACATATTTTAGTTTTTTTAGGATCTTAGTTGGCTAACGGAGCCATAAAACTCGTTAGTGTATATTATACCAAACGACTTCCGTTAAATAGACAACCATGGACTAGATATTCCCTTTCCATTAACAGTGTGGCATAAACGCCCGTCAACAGGTAGCGAGAAGGAAGAATAATTTGCCAGTGGTCAAGGTGGCAGAGGAGGAAATGGAGCTCGTAGAGGTAGAGGATTCGAAAGAGGAAAGGGTGGATATGTAATTACTTGTTATCATTGTGGTGTAGAGGGACAAAAGAAGTATGAATGTCCAGAAAGTAAAACTTCAGTGAGAAGAGGTGAAGCATGGGCACAAGTCACATAGGCTGATGAAGCTTCAGTAGTTGGAGAAAAAGTGATTGTTCTTCAGCAAAAACAAGGTGATAATTTTTTTTTCCGAAGAGTGTTTCTTAAATATGAACAAAAAGAGGAAAAGGAACCATAACAATGAAAGAAAGTTTTTAAAACAAAATGTAAGGTTCAAGGAAAATGTTGTAACTTATTATAGATGGAGGAAGTACAAAACATTTGGTATCCACTGAAGTCATGAACAAACTAAACTTGACAAGCTTGAAGCATCTGAACCCTTTATGTGTTTCTTTGTTTAAAAAGGGATAACAGGTGACCATGACTGAGCAATGTTTATTGAATTTTCAAATAGGGAGTTTTTAGGAGAAGGTTTTATGTGACGTGATTCAGATGGATGCATGCCACATACTGTTGGGAAGACAATGGTTGTTTGATCGACAAGTTCACCATGATGGTAATAAAAACACATATGAGTTCAAGAAAGATGGGCAGCGATATAAATTAACACCAATGTTGGAGGATACAGTAGCAACAACAAGAAATGGTGTTCATATAAACATGAGTAATAGTAGAATCATGCTATGTTCTGCTAAATAATTTTTACAGGAAGAAACAAAGGAAGCATTTTGTTTAGCAGTAATTCCAAAATAAGTGAAAAGTGTAGAGGAGAAAAATGTTGTATCTACAGAAATAAAGTTGTTGCTGGATGAATTCAAGAAGATTATTGTTAATGATCTACCAAAAGGATTGTCTCTAGTGAGAAGTATTTCTCGTTTTGTTCCTCACATGCTTATTTCTAATATATATTTCATTGGATTTTTTAATTTGTTATCTCCACATCCCAACATGGGTGCCTCATCCTTTTCATGTTTTGTTCCCCACATGGCTTCTAATGGAAATACATATAAATCAACTTATAAAATGGATTTAGATTCACAAATCAACGCCATGGTTATATCACAGTTTAAACATGACGACTACAACCTTTTATAGGGATCTTATTAGTGTGTCTTTATATATTAGATTTAATAGGATTTCTTGCAAAATTTTGAATCCAATGGCTCAAGAGTGGTGTTATGTCATTGTTTACAACATATAAATAAAAGGGAAAGTTTGCATGGGAGGGGAAAGATTGCATGCAAATTTGTTGTCAACTAATGCAAATCATTTCCATAATCTCTACCCTCCACCGCTTGGGAATTTGGGGAGAATTTTCATTGGAATAGGGTAGAGTACATCTTGGTAGATCTCGAGGAGGTGCATGGTAGGAAACTAGAAATCAATTAATAGAAATCACATCCATCCTTTTTGTCACCCACCCTTGGGTAATTTTTTTTTTTTAATTAACTTTTTAATTCAAACAAATAAATCTCAAATGAGCATTGTTTAATTATATAATCCTTTTAATCAACCATGAAATATGAATAAAATATTTTAAAATGTTTATAAATTATTAAATGTTTAATTTAATACATATTTTATTCACACAAAAATTTATTAAAAATGAATTAATTTAATCTTTTTAACTAATCTAATCGTAAATTAAAAATAACATATTTTAAAATATTTTACTATTTACAAGATATTTGATTTAATACATATTTTTCCAAAGGCATAGAAAAAAACTATAGAATTGTTTTTCAAGAAAGCAAAAAAATCAGTAATCAAACCATTTTGACTACAAAAGAAAAGTATCATCTCTGAGGCGATGGGGACTAAAAAGAAAATTTTAATATCATTGTAAAGCATGTAAAATATGACTAACAGAACATGAAAAATTACACAACGATATTGAGGATAATGTGTCTATTACAAAATAAGTGCAAACAACATATACTAGAATAAATATTAACAAAAATCAAAATAGAAGTATCATTCATCTTTATTATTAATGTAATGAAGAATTTATTGAAAGAAGCAAAGGGGAATGGATTTATCTTTCCAAACAATCAAAATAGCTCAATTTTAAAAAGAAAATTTCAGGAAACTTAAGCACTCAATTAGATGTATGTACTTGCCATACTCCCCAACATGTAATTTCCCAATGCTTTGGTCCTTAATTTTTTATCTTCCATTGTACCTCCTCTTAGGAGCTACTAGTAATTCCTCCAAAGAAGAAAGTTATCACCACCTTATCCTTCCTCTCTCACAGTGACCTCGAAATGGAATCCCCAATGATTTATGAGCCTTGGATAGTTTTCATGTGATGGTATTTTAGTAAAAACATATGGTTTTTATCAAGAAAGTCATAGCACTCAAGAGTTACTAAGACTCAATGTCATTGAGATTGTGATTTCCTACCCCTATATGGCTATCAGGCGATGTTAAATATCGTACCACTAAGAGGAGAAGGGGTTCCATTCTTTAGCATTATATTTGTTCCATAGTTGAGCAGAGCAACTAGGGGTTGTATTTTGAGAGCATAATAGAGAAGGAGAGATTGTGTAGCAGCCATACAGGCCACAATGTCAAAGGAAATTCCACAAAATAAAAGAGAGTGGAGTAGCCTCAACAACTAGTTGGGTTTTCTCTCATATTGGATTTCCTAGGTTATATCTTGTGTTTATTTGTTGATGGTGTGTGAGTATTTATTTATGTTATATTTTTTTCACATCTCATCTATTTCATACATTTTAAGCAGAAAACCAGTAATTAAAGAATTTGGGCTCTAAGGGAAATGAACCTTCACAGTAGATGATTCATTATTTTATTAGATCTATTGTGATGATATTAAGAACCAAATATCAAAATAGCATAAAAACCTCATAATAAGTACTCAACGCCTTAACAAAGAGAGAAATTCAAATAGTAAGCCTCTTCGAGGTGGTAATGATGCAGGAGCATCCTTGGGCTCGGACAATCCGCATCACCCAAAAATATTTTCATTCTGCAGATAGGAAATAAGTCGAATAAGGATTGTGTTAGTGATCCACTTTATTTAGTCAGTTTGTTGTAAATTTGAACTTCTAATTACTCTTGCAACTACTCTTGTTGTGCTGAAACGCGTGATGAAACACGTGTTGAAACTCGTGTTAAAACACGTGTTGAAGCTTGTGCTAAAACACGTGTTGAAACTTGTGCTGAAACTCGTGTTGAAACTGCCACATATTGAGAAAGTTTACAAGAGTCATGCTAAAACATGTGCATATAGTGAAATTTTACAAGTGTCACGATATTTATTCATTTACAACATTGTGGCCATATGCATTTGATTTTTCCACGCTGGTATGCATTCATGATGAGTCACAACTACTATTAGGTAGAAGAACTCGCAACTAAATTAAAAAACCATGACTCAAGACTGAAAGGAAGTTGAAGCGATCTAGAAGACAGAGAGACTGTTTGGGTAATATCCCGTTCTTGGAGGGAAGGAAAATTGATTCAGAGGAAAAAGGGAGAATTTAAAAGGAGCCAGAGATGCAATAGGAAAGGGTTGGTAAACCATGAAGAAAGAAAACCGTAGAAGGTGGACCGGAGAGAAAGATTGCAGGTTGGGTCAGCACACAGGAAGGGAAAAACAAAATCTCATCCCATACACATAGACCATTACCCCTTGGATGATTTCGTAGTGGTTTTCAGCCACGCAAGCAACAATTCATGGTTGTCTTTTACCCCAGGATCAATGTAATATAGAAATATTTTCTCTGCATTGAATTAATAAATGAATGGTATTGAAATTCGTGGGTTTTCTAGTGTTATAGTTTCTAGTGGGTTTCCTTATTATTTGGAAAAAGTATTTATGTTTTTCTTTTCTGTTGTGTATTATGTAGCAAGGTGTATGTTGTAACTATTTTTTTGTTCCAGCATATGGTTTCTCTTCATTATGTCATATCAGAGCTTGGTTCTGCTCTCAGATTAGCATCTAATTTGCTTCTGTGAGATAGGGTACATAATACATGTTCGTGGTGGTTGCTCAATAAGAGTGATGGAATTCAAGTTGGGTTACAAAACCATGTGAGGTTTGTGGATGTTGGTAAGACACATACAACTTGGAGGAATGTCACCGCGAAGGAGAGGATTAGGAAGGGGAGGTGCATGAAATAGAGAACTGGAAAATTTGAGAAGAAAGAATAGAGGAATTGGAAAATCGTAGGAATGGAGATGATGAAGTATACTCAGAGCCAAAAGAATAAATCAAAGACGAATGGGATGGTTATGAAAGAGACCCAACAACTAGGTTGATTCGTATTTGAGTAACAAGGGTAGTGCAAAGGTTGAGGTTTCCTGTTATGATAGTATTCTGAGAGCTTATGTTCTCATTGGTTGGATTGGAGAACTTGAAAGATACTTCGAGTATGAAAATGTTTAAGATCCAAATCGGGTAATATTTGTTTTTACGAAACTGAAAGGACATGCAACACTATGGTGGGATATCTATAGAAGGATAGAGTGAATAATCAGCTGGAGACAATCAGAACTTGGAAGAAGATGGTTACCAAGGTTAACGAGAAATTTATTCATGTCAATTACCAGCAGAATTTGTTCTGACAAGTACAGAACCTCAGACAAAGGGAGAGATATGTTCTCTAATACATTGAATATTTCTTTAGGATGTCACTCAGAGCAGGCCTCAAGGAACAAAAATTCCAACGAGTTGCAAGGTATGTAAATGGGATAAAGTATCTAATTTAGGATGAAATGAGCACACACTATTTCTGTACTGTTGATGAATCTTATTAAGTTGCCCTGAAGGTAGAAGAAAATATTGAAAGGAAAACACAGCCTAGAGGTAGAGGAAGAGTGTTTAAAGGACAAGGTAAAGCAGGGACTGCTAAAGGTAGTGTTGGGCCCCAACAACCCCCTTCTTTATTTTTAATCAAAATCTAGGGTCCCTCGAAATTTTACTTGGATTCTTCGTTTTTTTCCCTTTGACTTGATTTGATTGGTATTGGTTCTCTTTGTTTTGAGGTTGGTTTGAGTTTATATTCTTTTCTTTTGTGTTGTTTGAATTTCATGAAATTCAAATGCCATTTCGTTTTTCTCTCTACAAATTTTTTATGTTGATGGACGAGCTTCATAATTTGGGAGTTTGTTATTACCTTTTCCTTATTGAATTTATCTACTATGAGAATGGCTTGGTTGAAGACATGGATTGATAACAATGATTTTACAGGAAGAAATATTATTGTGACACATCTTTTCTATGACATTTTTTCACATTTGATCAGATTTGAATGAAGAAGAGACGAGCATAGAAATATTAATTATTTAAACGAAAACATCATTTTTGATCCATTGCTTACTTTCGTTTAAATTATGATTATGTTTTCGTCTTTTTCTCATTAGCAATCATTTCACAAAATCATTTGGTGGGTTTAATTAATTAAATTCTTTTGTCATTTTGCATCTCATTTCAAAAAAAGAAAAAAGAAAAAAAGAATTGTTTATCATTTGTTTGATTTTGTGAAAACCCAAAATTAATATTTTTCTCCTCTCCATCAACTTGAACTTCTAGAATTTTAAGATCATATTTGAAAGGAAAATATAAACAATGTTTGTTTAGAACTTATAGTTAGTTTAAATTCATCTTTGATTTTATTGTTCTAGATTTTGCTTTATTCACAATTTTTAGGTTATTAATTCAAGTTTCTTTTTGTTTCACAGGTTTCTATTATCAGTTATTTGGTACATATGTGATTATGGCTTGATTTTGTTATCTAAATACGTTCAAGATAATTGATCCAAAGTAATATTGGATTGCTGCAAATAAATTATGAGCAACAACAGATAAGATTTGGAAATAAGTTCAAGAACATATAGATGATTTTGCGGGACTTGTTTCCGCCAAACCCTAAGGAATATAAAGAAACGATTGAAAACCCATCTCCAAAATGGACCCATTTAGGTTAGAAAAGGGAATTTTCCCAAACAAATGAACGATTTGAGAGATATTTGTGTCTTTTTACGAGACAAATTTCAGGTGGCGGAAATTATTAGTAACGCCAAGACTGTTCATTCATTGTATAAATATATGAGAAAGTTCAGAGCCAAGGGGATCCAGGAAATTGAGAGGAGGATTTTTATCCTTTATTTTTTTTTATATTATATCTTTTGTAAACTTTTTTCTTTTCAAATAGAGTGATAGATGGTTGGACTCTTTGGGAGAATAGATAAGTATTTTCAAAGAAGAATATGGAAGTCTAGGTTGCTTAATGGCCTTTGTCCTGTGAGTAAAATGGTTTTGTTTTCATTATAATATATTCATATTCTTTGAGTAATTGATTATGCATTGATTTAAATTAGCTTTAATCTGTTTTATCAATACATGGTTAATTTCTATCATTTATGTATTAATTTTTTCAATCTTTAAGAGTCTATTGTCCCAAAAAATTCATTTTGGACCTTATGATGAACTTATTATATTGAAGCTATATGGGATATAATTTACTCTTTGGTTTTTGTCTCTTTTAGATTGTGCAATGTTAATATTGTTTCTCATATAATTTTTGAATATGAAACTTTATTTGTATTGAACTAGCTTTAGATTGTTCTACATATAACTTTTCATGTTATGTTTTCATTTATATGCTTCATTATATTTTGGTTCCTTTAATATTTGTGGTTGATCATGTATTCAATTTTTTTGAGTTTACATCTGATACTAGATATCTGGTAACACCATTTACTCAGGATTGAAATTTCTTTCATTTTCAGTTATTTGGACATTCTAAAGTCACATGATATATAATCGTTTGTCTTTCTGTCATCATAAACTCATTCCAGAATATAAAAGACTTCTTTGAGTTTCTTCAGGAAGTATTATGCTTGTCTTTGTCAAAGGTTTACACTTGACACAAGTTAAGAGGAGCTCATACAAATACAGAGAGATGAATTTAACTTAGCACTGCTGATGAATGAGAGGTTACTTAGTGTATTATTTGTTTAATTTGTTAATTTGTGAATTAATAGTGATTGCATCATCTAAACGTTAAATACTTTGTTTATTTTCATTATATCATTAACAATATTATCCAACCATTGTTTATTAGTTTGGTATTTAGAGTATTAGAATAATTTTGTTTATATTCTTCATCTTTTTTTAGATCCATTATCTTAAAACAATTATTTTCGCAAGGCTTTGCTTAAACTTTGTAAATTGTATATAACTATTGTACATAAACACTGTTAGTTAAACATTTGTAATTAAAGTGTTGATTGTTAGAGTTGTATCTTAATTTAGTCCACACATTTTAGTTTTTTTAGGATCTTAGTTGGCTAACGGAGCCATAAAACTCGTTAGTGTAGATTATACCCAACGGCTTCGGTTAAATAGACAACCACTGAATGGATCTTCCCTTTCCATTGACAGTGTGTCATAAACGCCCGTCAACAGGTACCGAAAAGGAAGAATAATCTATCAGTGGTCAAGGTGGAAGAGGAGGAAATGGAGCTGGTAGAGGCAGAGGATTCGGAAGAGGAAAGGGCGGATATGTAATTACTTGTTATCATTGTGGTGTAGAGGGACAAAAGAAGTATGAATGTCTAGAAAGGAAAACTTCAGTGAGAAGAGGTGAAACACGGGCACAAGTCACATAGGTTGATGAAGCTTCAGTAGTTGGAGAAAAAGTGATTTTTCTTCAGCAAGAGCAAGGTGATAAATTTTTTTTTCGAAGAGTGTTTCTTAAATATGAACGAAAAGAGGCAAAGGAACCATAACAATGAAAGAAAGTTTTTAAAACAAAATGTAAGGTTCAAGGAAAATGTTGTAACTGATTATAGATGGAGGAAGTACAAAAAATTTGGTATCCACTGAAGTCATGAACAAACTGAACTTGACAAGCTCCAGAACCATCTGAACCCTTTCCGTTTTTCTTTGTTTAACAAGGGATAACAGGTGACCATGACTGAGCAATGTTTATTGAATTTTCAAATAGGGAGTTTTTAGGAGAAGGTGTTATGTGATGTGATTCAGATGGATGCATGCCACATACTGTTGGGATGACCATGGTTGTTTGATCGACAGGTTCACCATGATGGTAAGAAAAACACATATGAGTTCAAGAAAGATGGGCAGCGATATAAATTAACACCAATGTTGGAGGATACAGTAGCAACAACAAGAAATAGTGTTCATATAAACATGAGTAATAGCATAATCATGCTATGTTCTGCTAAATAATTTTTACAGGAAGAAAGAAAGGAAGCATTTTGTTTAGCAGTAATTCCAAAATAAGTGAAAAGTGTAGAGGAGAAAAATGTTGTATCTAAAAAAATAAAGTTGTTGCTGAATGAATTCAAGAAGATTATTGTTAATGATCTACCAAAAGGATTGTCTCTAGCGAGAAGTATTTCTCGTTTTGTTCCTCACATGCTTATTTCTAATATATATTTCATTGGCTTTTTTAATTTGTTATTTCCACATCCCAACATGGGTGCCTCATCCTTTTCATGTTTTGTTCCCCACATGGCTTCTAATGGCAATACATATAAATCAACTTATAAAATGGTTTTAGATTCACAAATCAACGCCATGGTTATATCATAGTTTAAACATGACGACTACAACCTTTTATAGGGATCTTATTAGTGTGTCTTTATATATTAGATTTAATAGGATTACTTGCAAAATTTTGGATCCATTGGCTCAAGAGTGGTGTTATGTCATTGTTTACAACATATAAAGAAAAGGGAAAGTTAGCATGGGAGGGGAAAGATTACATGCAAATTTGTTGTCAACTAATGCAAATCATTTCCATAATCTCTACCCTCCACCGCTTGGGAATTTGGGGAGAATTTTTATTGGAATAGGGTAGAGTACATATTGGTAGATCTCAAGGAGGTGCATGGTAGGAAACTAGAAATCAATTAATAGAAATCACATCCATCCTTTTTGTCGCCCACCCTTGGGTAATTTTTCTTTTTTTAATTAACTTTTTAATTCAAACAAATAAATCACAAATGAGCATTGTTTAATTATATAATCCTTTTAATCAACCATGAAATATGAATAAAATATTTTAAAATGTTTATAAATTATTAAATGTTTAATTTAATACATATTTTATTCACACAATAATTTATTAAAAATGAATTAATTTAATCTTTTTAACTAATCTAATCGTAAATTAAAAATAAAATATTTTAAAATATTTTACTATTTACAAGATATTTGATTTAATACATATTTTTCCAAAGGCATAGAAAAAAACTATAGAATTTTTTTTCAAGAAAGCAAAAAAATCAGTAATCAAACCATTTTGACTACAAAAGAAAAGTATCATCTCTGAGGCAATGGGGACTAAAAAGAAAAATTCAATATCATTGTAAAGCATGTAAAATATGACTGACAGAACATGAAAAATTACACAACGATATTGAGGATAATGTGTCTATTGCAAAATAAGTAAAAACAACATATACTAGAATAAATATTAACAAAAATCAAAATAGAAGTATCATTCATCTTTATTATTAATGTAATGAAGAATTTATTGAAAGAAGCAAAGGGGAATGGATTTATCTTTCCAAACAATCAAAATAGCTCAATTTTAAAAAGAAAATTTCAGGAAACTTAAGCACTCAATTAGATGTATGTACTTACCATACTCCCCAACATGTAATTTCCCAATGCTTTGGTCCTTAATTTTTTATCTTCCATTGTACCTCTTCTTAGGAGCTACTAGTAATTCCTCCAAAGAAGAAAGTGATCACCACCTTATCCTTCCTCTCTCACAGTGACCTCGAAATGGAATCCCCAATGATTTTTTAGCCTTGGATAGTTTTCATGTGATGGTATTTTAGTAAAAACATATGGTTTTTATAAAGAAAGTCATAGCACTCAAGATTTACTAAGACTCAGTGTCATTGCGATTGTGATTTCCTACCCCTATATGGCTATCAGACAATGTTAAATATCGTACCACTAAGAGGAGAAGGGGTTCCATTCTTTAGCATTGTATTTGTTCCATAGTTGAGCAGAGCAACTAGGGGTGGTATTTTGAGAGCATAATAGAGAAGGAGAGATTGTGTAGCAGCCATACAGGCCACAATGTCAAAGGAAATTCCACAAAATAAAAGAGAGTGGAGTAGCCTCAACATCTAGTTGGGTTTTCTCTCATATTGGATTTCCTAGGTTATATCTTGTGTTTATTTGTTGATGGTGTGTGAGTATTTATTTATGTTATATTTTTTTCACATCTCATCTATTTCATACATTTTAAGTAGAAAACCAATAATTAAAGAATTTGGGCTCTAAGGGAAATGAACCTTCACAGTAGACGATTCATTATTTTATTAGATCTATTGTGATGATATTAAAAACCAAATATCAAAATAGCATAAAAACCTCATAATAAGTACTCAACGCCTTAACAAAGAGAGAAATTCAAATAGTAAGCCTCTTCGAGGTGGAAATGATGCAAGAGCATCCTTGGGCTCAGGCAATCCACATCACCCAAAAATATTTTCATTCTGCAGATAGGAAATAAGTTGAATAAGTATTGTGTTAGTGATCCACTTTATTTAATTAGTTTGTTGTAAATTTGAACTTCTAATTACTCTTGGAACTACTCTTGTTGTGCTGAAACGCGTGTTGAAACTCATGTTAAAACATGTGTTGAAGCTCGTGCTGAAATATGTGTCGAAACTTGTGATGAAACTTGTGTTGAAACTGCCACATATTGAGAAATTTTACAAGAGTCATGCTAAAACACATGCTAAAACACGCGCATATAGTGAAATTTTACAAGTGTCACAATATTTATTCATTTACAACATTGTGGCCATACGCATTTGATTTTTCCACGCTGGTATGCATTCATGATGAGTCACAGCTACTATTAGGTAAAACTCGCAACTAAAGGAAAAAACCGTGACTCAGGACCGAAAGGAAGTTGAAGTGACCTAGAAGACAGAGAGACGGTTTGGGTAATATCTTGTTCTTGGAGGGAAGGAAAATTGATTCAGAGGAAAAAGGGAGAATTTAAAAGGAACAAGAGATGCAATAGGAAAGGGTTGGTGAACCATGAAGAAAGAAAACCATAGAAGGTGGACCGAAGAGAAAGATTCTAGGTTGGGTGAGCACACAGGAAGGGAAAAACAAAATCTCATCTCATACACATAGACCATTACCCCCTGGACGATTTCATAGTGGTTTTCAGCCACGCAAGCAACAATTCATGGTTGTCTTTTACCCCAGGATCGATGCAATATAGAAATAGTTTCTCTGCATTGAATTAATAAATGAATGGTATTGAAATTCATGGGTTTTCTAGTGTTTTAGTTTCCAGTGGGTTTCCTTATTATTTGGAAAAAGTATTTATGTTTTTCTTTTCTGTTGTGTATTATGTAGCAAGGTGTATGTTGTAACTATTTTTTCGTTCTAGCATATGGTTTCTCTTCATTATGTGGTATCAGAGCTCGGTTCTGCTCTCGGATTAGCATCTAATTTGCTTCTGTGAGATAGTGTACAGAATACATGTTCGTGGTGGTTGCTCAATAAGAGTGTTGGAATTCAAGTTGGGTTACAGAACCATGTGAGGTTTATGGATGTTGGTAAGACACATACAACTTGGAGGAATGTCACCGTGAAGGAGAGGATTAGGAAGGGGATGTGCATGAAATAGAGAACTGGAAAATTTGAGAAGAAAGAATAGAGGAATTCGAAAATAGTAGGAATGGAGATGATGAAGTATACTCAGATCCAAAAGAATAAATCGAAGACAAACGGGATGGTTATAAAAGAGACCCAGCAGCTAGGTTTTTTTCTTATTTGAGTAACAAGGGTAGTACAAAGGTTGAGGTTTCCTGCTATGATAGTAGTCTGAGAGCTTATGTTCTCATTGGATGGATTGGAGAACTTGAAAGATACTTCGAGTATGAAAATGTTCAAGATCCAAATCGGGTAATATTTGTTTTTATGAAACTGAAAGGACATGCAGCACTATGGTGGGATATATGCAGAAGGATAGAGTGAATAATCAGCTGGAGATAATCAGAACTTGGAAGAAGATGGTTACCAAGGTTAAAGAGAAATTTATTCATGTCGATTACCAACAGAATTTGTTCTGACAAGTACAGAACCTCAGACAAAGGGAGAGATATGTTCTCTAATACACTGAATATTTCTTTAAGATGTCACTCAGAGCAGACCTCAAGGAACCAAAATTCCAACGAATTGCAAGGTATGTAAATGGGATAAAGTATCTAATTCAGGATGAAATGAGCACACACTATTTCCGTACTGTTGATGAAGCTTATTAAGTTGCCCTGAAGGTAGAAGAAAATATTGAAAGGAAAACACAGCCTAGAGGTAGAGGAAGAGGGTTTAAAGGACAAGGTAAAGCAGGGACTGCTAAAGGTAGTGTTGGGCCCCAACAACCCCCTTCTTTATTTTTAATCAAAATCTAAGGTCCCTCGAAATTTTACTTGGATTCTTCGTTTTTTTCCCTTTGACTTGATTTGATTGGTATTGGTTTTCTTTGTTTCGAGGTTGGTTTGAGTTTATATTATTTTATTTTGTGTTGTTTGAATTTCATGAAATTCAAATGCCATTTCCTTTTTCTTTCTACAAATTTTTGATGTTGATGGACGAGCTTCATAATTTGGGAGTTTGTTATTACCTTTTCCTTATTGAATTTATCTGCTATGAGAATGGCTTGGTTGAAGACATGGATTAATAACAATGATTTTACAAGAAGAAATATTATTGCGACACATCTTTTCTATGACATTTTTTCACATTTGATCAAATTTGAATGAAGGAGAGACAAGCATAGAAATAATAATTATTTAAACGAAAACATCATTTTTTATCCACTGCTTACTTTCGTTTAAATTATGATTATGTTTTCTTCTTTTTCTCATTAGCAATCATTTCACAAAATCATTTGGTGGGTTTAATTAATTAAATTCTTTTGTCATTTTGCATCTCATTTCAAAAAAAAAAAAAACAATTATTTATCATTTGTTTGATTTTGTGAAAACCCAAAATTAATATTTTTCTCCTCTCCATCAACTTGAAGCTTCTAGAATTTTAAGATCATATTTGAAAGGAAAATATAAACAATGTTTGTTTAGAACTTGTAGTTTGTTTAAATTCATCTTTGATTTTATTGTTCTAGATTTTGCTTTATTTACAATTTTTAGGTTATTAATTTAAGTTTCTTTTTGTTTCACAGGTTTCTATTATCAGTTATTTGGTACAGATCTGATCATGGCTTGATTTTATTATCTAAATACGTTCAAGATAATTGATCCAAAGTAATATTGGATTGTTGCAAATAAATTATGAACAACAACAGATAATATTTGGAAATGCGTTCAAGAACAGGTAGACGATTTTGCGGGACTTGTTTTAGCCAAACTGTAAGGAATCTAAGGAAAATGTTGAAAACCCATCTCCAGAATGGACCCATTTAGATTATACAGGGGAATTTTCCCAAACAAATGCATGATTTGAGAGATATTTGTGTCTCTTTACGAGACAAATTTCAGGTGGCAGAAATTATTAGTAACGCCCAGACTGTTCATTCATTGTATAAATATATGAGAAAGTTCAGAGCCAGGGGGATCCAGGAAATTGAGAGGAGGATTTTTATCCTTTATTTTTTTTTATATTATATATTTTGTAAACTTTTTTCTTTTCAAATGGAGTAACGGATGGTTGGAATCTTTGGGAGAATAGACAAGTATTTTCAAAGAAGAATATGGAATTCCAGGTTACTTAATGGCTTTTGTCCTGTGAGTAAAATGGTTTTGTTTTCATTATAATATCTTCATATTCTTTGAGTAATTGATTATGCATTGATTTAAATTAGCTTTAGTCTGTTTTATCAATACATGGTTAATTTCTATCATTTATGTATTAATTTTTTCAATCTTTAAGAGTCTATTGTCCCAAAAAATTCATTTTGGACCTTATGATGAACTTATTATATTGAAGCTATATGGGATACAATTTACTCTTTGGTTTTTGTTGCTTTTTAGATTGTGCAATGTTAATATTGTTTCTCATATAATTTCTAAATATGAAACTTTATTTGTATTGAACTAGCTTTAGATTGTTCTACATATAACTTTTCATGTTATGTTTTCATTTATATGCTTCATTATATTTTGGTTCCTTTAATATTTGTGATTGATCATCTATTCAAGTATTTTGAGTTTGCATCTGATACTAGATATCTGGTAACACCATTTACTCAGGATTGAAATTTCTTTCATTTTCAGTTATTTGGACATTCTAAAGTCACATGATATATAATCGTTTGTCTTTCTGTCATCATAAACTCATTCCAGAATATAAAAGACTTTTTTGAGTTTCTTCAAGAAGTATTATGCTTGTCTTTGTCATAGGTTTACACTTGACACAAGTTAAGAGGAGCTCATACAAATACAGAGAGATGAATTTTGCTTAGCACTGCTGATCAATGAGAGGTTACTTAGTGTATTATTTATTTAATTTGTTAATTTGTGAATGAATAGTGATTGCATCATCTAAACGTTAAATACTTTGTTTATTTTCTTTATATCTTTAACAATATTATCCAACCATTGTTTATTAGTTTGGTATTTAGAGTATTAGAATAATTTTGTTTATATTCTTCATCTTTATTTAGATCCATTATCTTAAAACAATTATTTTCGCAAGGCTTTGTTTAAACCTTGTAAATTGTATATAACTATTGTACATAAACATTGTTAGTTAAACATTTGTAATTAAAGTGTTGATTGTTAGAGTTGTATCTTAAGTTAGTCCACATATTTTAGTTTTTTTAGGATCTTAGTTGGCTAACAGAGCCATAAAACTCGTTAGTGTAGATTATACCAAACGGCTTCGGTTAAATCGACAACCACGGACCGGATCTTCCCTTTCCATTGATAGTGTGTCAGAAATGCTCGTCAACAAGTAGTGAAAAGGAAGAATAATCTACCAGTGGTCAAGGTTGTAGAGGAGGAAATGGAGCTGGTAGAGGCAGAGGATTCGGAAGAGGAAAGGGCGGATATGTAATTACTTGTTATCATTGTGGTGTAGAGGGACAAAAGAAGTATGAATGTACAGAAATGAAAACTTCAGTGAGAAGAGGTGAAGCACGGGCACAAGTCACATAGGCTGATGAAGCTTCAGTAGTTGGAGAAAAAGTGATTGTTCTTCAACAAGAACAAGGTGATAATTTTTTTTTTCCGAAGAGTGTTTCTTAAATATGAACAAAAAGAGGCAAAGGAACCATAACAGTGGAAAAAAGTTTTTAAAACAAAATGTAAGGTTCAAGGAAAATGATGTAACTGATTATAGATGGAGGAAGTACAAAACATTTGGTATCCACTGAAGTCATGAACAAACTGAACTTGACAAGCTTGAACCATCTGAACCCTTTCCGTGTTTCTTTGTTTAACAAGGGATAACAGGTGACCATGACTGAGCAATGTTTATTGAATTTTCAAATAGGGAGTTTTTAGGAGAAGGTGTTATGTGACGTGATTCAGATGGATGCATGCCACATACTGTTGGGAAGACCATGGTTGTTTGTTCGATAGGTTCACCATGATGGCAAGAAAAACACATATGAGTTCAAGAAAGATGGGCAACGATATAAATTAACAATATGTTGGAGGATACAGTAGCAACAACAAGAAATGGTGTTCATATAAACATGAGTAATAGCAGAATCATGCTATGTTCTGCTAAATAATTTTTACAGGATGAAAGAAAGGAAGCATTTTGTTTAGCAGTGATTCCAAAATAAGTGAAAAGTGTAGAGGAGAAAAATGTTGAATCTGCAGAAATAAAGTTGTTGCTGGATGAATTCAAGAAGAGTATTGTTAATGATCTACCAAAAGGATTGTCTCTAGCTAGAATTATTTCTCATCAAATTGATTTAATTCCTGGATCGAGTTTACCAAATAAAGCACCTTACAAGATGACTCTAGCAGAGAGTGAAGAGATGAATAGATAAGTGCAGGAGTTGCTTGATAGAGGAATGATTAGAGAAAGCTTGAGTCCTTGTGCAATGACAATAGTGTTGACTCTAAAGAAAACAAGGGAATGGTGAATGTGTATTGATTCATGTGCTATAAACAAGATCACTATCAAGTATATATTTCCACTGCCGAGAATGGATGATCTAATGGACTGTTTGAGTGATTCAAAATATTTTTCAAAAATTGATTTGAAGTGTGGTTATCACCGGATTCGGATCAGAGAAGGTGATGAATGGAAGATTGCATTCAAAACGAAAGATGGACTATTTGAATGGTTGGTAATGCAATTTGGGTTATCTAATGCACCCAACGTGTTCATGAGATTTATGAATGAAGTCTTGAAGCCATTTTTGGGTAAGTTTGTGGTTGTATATTTGGATGATATACTATTTTTTAGAAAGAACATAATAGAGCATGTTGAGCATGTGAGAGAAATGTTACAATGCTTGAAAGAAGATAAAATATTAATAAACTTGAATAAGTGTACATTCATGCAACAAGAGTTTGTGTACTTGGGTTTTGTGGTTTCAAAGGAAGGACTGAAAATGGATCCTCAGAAAGTGAAGGCTATCTTTGAATGGCGAACACCAAGATGCACATTCGATGTGAGGAGTTTCCATGGATTGGCAAGCTTTGACCAGAAATTCATTAGGAACTTTAGAGAAATATCTGTGCCTCTTACAGAATGTATGAAGAATGGAGTGTTTCAGTGGACTGCAACAACAGAGAAGTCATTGGAAGAATTGAAGAAGAGATTAACAACATAGCTAGTATTAACATTACCAGGTTTTAATAAAGTGTTTCAGGTTGATTGTGACGCTAGTGGAACAACAATCAGAGTAGTTCTAAGTCAAGGGGGCAGACCCATTGCATTTTTCAGTGAGAAGTTGAACAACTCCATAAATAAGTATTATGTTTATGATCGGGAATTTTATGCTATTGTGCAAGCTTTAAAGAAATGGTGGCATCTACTACCAAAGGAGTTTGTCTTGTTCACAGATCATAAAGATCAGCAGTACATTAACATCCAAGGTAAGTTAAATCAAAAGCATACTGAATGGGTAGAATTCTTGCAAAGTTATTATTTTTTGTTGAAACACAAGTCCGGGAAGTCCAATAAGGTATTTGATGCATTAAGTCAGAGGGAAGTGTTACTCAATACCATGTCGGTAGAAGTGGTAAGCCTGAACTATCTAAAGACATTGTATGAAGAAGATGTAGATTTATCAGAAGCTTGGAAGGGGCATGTAAGGAGCCTTGGAGTTTAGACAGAACACCATATTAGTACTACCATATCTAGGAATGGTTTTTGTTTAAAAATCAGCCGTTGTGTATTCCCAGAAGTTCTATACGGATGAATCTCATTAAAGAGCTACATAGTGATGGTTTAGGAGGACATTTTGGGATGGATAAGACCGCAGCCTTGCTAAAGGAGAGGTACTTTTGTCCCATATTTAATAAGGATGTTTGAAAGTTCGTTGAATTTTGTTGGATATACCAACTAGCCAAAGGAAAATGTCAGAACACGGGACTCTATACTCCATTTCTAGTACCCAAAGGACCTTGGGAGGATATCAGTATGGATTTTGTCCTAGGATTGCCTATGACTCGAAGAAAGAATGATTCAACAATGGTAGTAGTGGATATATTTTTGAAAATGGCACACTTCATTGCGTGTAAGAAGACTAGTGATGCTACTAAAGTAACTTCATTGTTTTTCAAAGAAGTAGTTAGATTGCATGGGCTGCCACGAAGTATTACATCAGATTGGGATACCATATTTCTTGGTCATTTTTGGAGGACACTCTGGAAAAATTTAGGCTAAGATTTGTTGTACAGTTCAACATATCATCCTCAGATGGATGGTTAGACAAAATTAGTGAACAAGGGTCTAGTAAATTTGTTGAGAAGTTTAAGTGGAGAAAATCCTAGTCAATGGGATTTGGCATTAGCTCAAGCTGAATTCACATATAATGATTCGGTGAATAGGTCTACAGGAAAGAGTCCATTTTAGATTGTGTATGGACGGTCACCAAAAGGTGTGGTAGATTTGGTTGCATTTTTTGTATTTGGAAGGCAAGAAGAGTGTTGATGTGAATGATTTTGTGGACAATATGCATGAATTACATGAACATGTAAAGGATAAATTGCATACCAGCAATGAAAGTTCTAAACAAAGAGCATATCAGCATAGAAGACAGAAGGTATTCCAAGAGGGTGATATGGTCATGGCTCACTTGAGGAAGGAGTGATTTCCTCAAGGTACATACAACAAACTCAAGTACAAGAAGATAGGTCCATGTCGAATTCTGAAAAATATCTCTGATAATGCGTATCAACTAGAACTTCAGGAGAAGTTTGACATATCTCCTATATTCAATGTTTTTGACCTCTATGAGTTTCATGAAGGGGACATAAGAACAAATGAAGGTGCCCTTAGCGAATGGGAATAACATCTACCAATCAAATCTGAGGAGCATATTGAATAAATTCTTGCTACCAGAGTTGGTAATAAGACTCGTCGGAAGGAGTACATGGAATATTTGATCAAGTGGAAGAATATAGGGGCAAAGGATGCATCGTGGGTGACTAAAGATCACTTAGCATGAATGAAAAATTCTTCACCTCAGTAGTGATCTACACATGAGATGGAGCTCATGTTTTCCTTACCAAGGGTGTCTGATGCAGGAGCATCCTTAGGCTCGAGAAATATGCATCACCCAAAAATATTTCCATTATGTAGATAGGGAATAAGTTGAATAAGGATTGTTTTAGTGTTCCACTTTATTTAGTCAGATTGTTGTAAATTTGAACTGCTAATTACTCCTGCAAATACTCTTGTTGTGTTGAAACACGTGTTGAAACTCGTGTTGAAAATCATGTTGAAACACATGTTGAAACTCGTGTTGAAACACATGATGAAACTCATGTTGAAACTGCCATGTATAGAGTAATTTTACAAGTGTCATGCTGAAACACATGCTGAAACTCATGTTGAAACACGTGCGTATAGTGAAATTTTACAAGTGTCACGATATTTATTCATTTACAACATTGTGTCCATATGCCTTTGATTTTTCCATGCTAGTATGCATTCATGATGAGTCACAACTACCATTAGGTAAAATAAATCACAGCTAAAGGACAAAACATGACCCAGGACCGAAAGGAAGTTGAAGTGATCTAGAATATAGAGAGACGGTTTGGGTAACAACTTGTTCTTGGAGGGAAGGAAAATCGATTCAGAGGAAAAAGGGAGAATTAAAAAGGAGCCAAAGACGCAATAGGAAAGGATTGGTGAACCACAAAGAAATAAAATCATAGAAGGTGGACTGGAGAGAAATATTCCAGGTTGGGTGAGCACACAGGAAGGGGGGAACAAAATCTCAGCCCATACACGTAGACCATTACCCTCTATATGATTTTGTAGTGGTTTTCAGCCACGCAAGCAACAATTCATGGTTGTCTTTTAGCCCAGGATTGTTGTAATATAGAAATATTTTCTTTGCATTCAATTAATAAATGAATGGTATTGAAATTAGTGGGTTTTTTGGTGTTTTAGTTTCTAGTGGATTTCCTTATTATTTGGAAAAAGTATTTATGTTTTTCTTTTCCGTTGTGTATTATGTAGCAGGGTGTGTGATATAACTATTTGTTTGTTCTAGCATATAGCTTCTTTGCATTAGGAAACCTCCTTATACATCATATGAATTCACAAATACAAGATGATTCCAAATGAAAAGATCTCCTTGGTATACATAGGAGACTAGGAGGTACAATTACAACTAATGGACCCAAGCCGACATAAATAAAATAACAATACTAATGTAATATGCCCCAATTAAGGGGTAATGTGCCATGAATTAGGGATTAATATGCCCCTCCCCTTCAGTCAAGTGTTGTCTTCAACACTTGAGTAGTTTTGGATGCTTTGGTATAAAAGACTCATCTTCCCATGTGGAATCTCCAGTAGGTAGTTTCTTCCACTTAATGAGATACTCTAAAATTGATCTATTCCTCAACTGGCGAATTCTTGTGTCAGTAATAGCTTCAAGCTCCAATATGATTTTTCCTTCCTTGTCAAGTTCTGGTAATACAGTTTGAATTGGTATCTTTTCACCTATAACCTTGTTTAATCATGAAACATGGAAAACGGGGTGTACTCGTGAAGATGCAGGCAGCTCCAATTGTATGCCATAGTACCAATCTTTTGAAACACCTTATAAGGGCCATAGTACTTTGGTGATAATTTATTATCCTTCTTATATTTCTTGAGGTACATATGTTTGTATGGTTGTAGTCTTAAAAATACCCAATCCCCTACTTCAAAACTTCTTTCACTATGATGTTGACCTTCTTGTTGTTTCATGCGATTTTGTGCCATAGTCAGGTTGTCCTTTAAGAGTTGGAGAACTTGTTGTTGATGCTCGATGTGATATTCCACTGCTTGAACCTTAGATTTTTATTTTAGAGAAGAAGTGATGGATGGTGGGTGATATCCATAAAGCGCCATAAATGGTGTCATTTTTGTTGCAGTATGAAACAAAATGGTATACCACCATTCTACCAAGGGTAACCACTTGAACCATTTTGTTTGTTTATCATAGATAAAGCAACGAAGGTAGCCTTCTAGACATCTGTTCACTATATTAGTTTGTCCATCAGATTGAGGATGATAAGATGCGTTATGAGCCAATTAATTACCCAAACAAGAAAATAATTCTATCCAAAAATTTCCATTGAAGATGGGATCTTTGTCACTTACAATAATATTTAGGCTTCCATGTAGATTTTGAACTGTCTCCATGAATGCGGTAGCAACTGTACTTTATTTGAAAGAATGAGAGAGTGAAAAAAAGTGTGCGTACTTGGTAAGTCTATCAACAATAACCATGATGACACTCTTTCCTTCAGACTTTAGTAAACCTGTGATGAAATCCATGGAAACCTCCTCCCAACGCTGACTTGGAATGGCTAATGGTTGTAAAAGACTTGGGCTCTTAATTGTTTCCACCTTATTTTTTTGGAAAACCAAACATTCTTCCACAAACATTTGAACATTAGTTTTAAGCCCATCCCAAAAAAATTCCCTCTTGACCCTGTGATAGGTTTTCAAAAATCATGGGTGCCCTCCTACCGGAGAGGTGTGCAATTCCAAAAGTACCTTTTATTTGAGTTGGGAGTTATTACATAAATATAAGCAATCTTTGTACCATAGTGAATCATTTTTCCATGTAAATGTATCAGATGCACTGGAATCCTGTTGCAACCTTTGAATAAGAGTCCACACTTCTTCATCATTCTTCCATTCATCCCTTGCTTATGTTATCCAACTAGGTTGGATGATAGAGATAGCACAAAGAAATGCCTCAACATATTCATCCTTTCTTGAGAGTGCATCTTCCACAACATTTTTCTTCCCCTTTTTGTAGATGATTTCAAAGTCATAACCCAACATCTTAGTCACCCATTTTTGTTTCTCTTCTAAAGATAGTCTTTATTCCAAGAAGTATTTAATATTGTCATGATCTGTTTTGACCTTGAAGTGACTACCTATTAGGTAAGGGCGTCATTGCTTCAATGCATGCAATATTTCCATCATTTCCTTCTCATAAATGGGTTTTTGTAATTCCTTTCCCTTGGGTGGATGACTTTCAAAAGCAAGGGGTCGTCATTCTTGCATTAGAACAACACCAATGCCATTTTCCGAGGCATCACATTCCACAATAAAGGTTTTTGTGAAGTTTGGTATGGTCAAGACATGATCTTTTCACATTGCCTTTTTAAGTTGTTCAAAATCTTGAGTTTCCTTTGGAGTCCATGAAAATGCATCCTTCTTAGTTAATGTAGTTAAATGTGTTGCTATTCTTCCATATTTCCGAACAAACTTGCAGTGGTAACCTGTCAAACCCAAAAATCCTCTAATATTCTTCAATGTTTTGGGAATTAGCTAGTCCATCATGGCTTTAATCTTGTTAGGGTCTACCCTAACACCTTCATGAGATACAATATGACCCAAATACTCTACCTCCTTCACCCCAAAGAAACATTTGGATGGTTTGGCATATAGTTGTTGCTCCTTTAGTAGTTGTAGCATCTTTCCAACATGTCGAACATGATCTTCCCAAGACTTGCTATAGATTGGTATATCATCAAAAAATACTAACAAAAAATTTCAAAGGAATGGCTTGAAAATGGAATTCATCAACCCTTGGAATGTGGAAGGTGCATTTGTAAGGCCAAAAGGCATGACCAAAAATTCATAATGGCCTTCATGAGTTATGAATGTTGTTTTTGGGATAGCTTCTTCCTTCATTCTAATTTGATGATACCCTGAATGGAGATCCAAATTTGTGAATTAGATTTCTTTATGTAGTTCATCTAACAATTCATCAATGATGAGATTGGGAAACTTATCTTTAATGGTGATCTTATTGAGCTCTCTATAATGTAGACACATACACCATGAGCCCTCTTTCTTGAGTACCATTACCATCGGTGTAGAGTAAGAACTTTGGCTAGGTATAATAATGTCAGCTTCTAACATTTCTTCAACAATACACTCAACTTCACTCTTTTGGGCATAAGGGTATCTGTAAGGCCTGATGTTAGGAGGAACACTCCCAGGAATTAAGTGAATAACATGATCATGATCACGAGTGGGTGGAAGACCTTTGGGAATATCTTCAAATACTTTGGAATGCTTATCAATGATCCCTTGGAGATCTATGGGAATAGATGGCTTAGATGTTTGAACATCTAGTGAGCATAGTTGTACAATTACACCATGATGTCCCATTTTCAATAATTTTTTCATGCCATCAGAGCTTACCACCTTACTCGGTTTCCCTGTGATACCCTTAACTCAAATTCCTTTCCTTCCAATGAAAATTTCATGAAAAGTTCTTGAAAATTTAAAGCCATGATTCCCAATGATTGTAACCATTGGACCCCTAGTACGACATTAGCAACACCCATGGGTATAGAAATCATTGGACTATTCATTACATATTCCCCCATAGTAAGATTGATAGTTCCTCCATTTGCAATCATTACTGGAAACTCTGGCACTGGATATATAAAGAAATTGGGAGCTTTGGCTAATTTACAGTGAATGAAATTATGAGTACTACCAGAATCAATTAGCACTGTTACCTTTTTATTTTTTATATATCCTTTGATCTTAAGGGTTTGACGAGTTTTAATTCTAGCCAATGCATGACATGACATGGTGGGATTCATCTCTTCAGAAGAAATCTCTTCTACATATTCATCTTGAGATGTTTCTTTCTCTTTCTCTTGTTCTCCTTCCTCTTCACAATCTATGTATAATAATTTCTTCTCACCACGCTTATGTCCCTTACTGTACTTGTTGTCACAATTAAAGCATAAACCTTTTTATTTTATTTCCTCCAATTATTGAGGTGTCAACCTTGTAGGTTGAGGTGGTTTAGAAGAAGGAACATTATTCTCTCTATAGATGTTAGGGGTGGTCCTTCTAGTAGCCATAGCCATATTTTTACTTTCAACATTTCTCGCCACCCTGAACACATTCTCCAATGATTTGGGTTCCCAAAGGTGAACCTCATGCTGAATGTTATCCTTTAAAGTTCCCATGAAGACATCAATCAGGTGCTCATCTAGAATATTCATTACCTTTATATTCAATCTTTGGAAGTTCTCAATGTGCTCCGCAACTAAACCCTTTTTCTTGAGATTTATCAATTGGTTGAAGAAGGTATTTCTCCTTGTATCCTCATAGTGTGCTATCATTTCTTCCATGAAAATTGTCCAAGTGAAAAGTGATTTGCGAGAATAAATCCATCGATACCACACAAACTGATTAGGTTCTAAATATAAGGACTCAATTCATACCTTTTGTGTGTGAGGCACATCATTGAGATCAAAAAACTGCTCCATCTGAAGTATCCATGTGATTGGATCCTTTCCATCAAACTTCCTCATATCGATCTTAGGAAAGTGGTTGGTCTTCAACCCAAAGATGGAGTTTCTCCAGTCTTGATTCATCTTCCTTGTGTCATCATCATGAATTTCACAGGATACATTGTCACTTTCAGGTGGTACCTCTATTAGAAACTTTTTCAACCCTTCCATGATCTCCTCTTTTAACCCATTCATCTTAGTATCCATCCTCACTTCCATATTAGCTTCAATTGAATCCATCATCCTGTGTAGTTCATCTTTTGTTACTACCTTCTTTTGTAAATCATCTATGTCCTTGCGCATTTCTTCACCTTCAAGAAGAGTCCAAGTAGGACTGTCTGAGGGATTATTTGGTGTAGAAGTTCCCTTTTTTAGTGGCATGTTGGCCAAGTATCACTGCAAGGTAGGAATTCCTAATTGGCTTAGGCAGAGGTCCTCACAGACAAGGGAGTCTCAGGTGCTATAACTCTCTGATATACTTGTGGGTTCCAACAATAGTACTCAAAACAATATGTCAGGGCACTAACTAAGGAGGCTTGACCATGCCCTTAGTTGTACTATCTGACTACTCAGGTACTAGAGAGTGATCTCCCAAAGTGTTGTTCTCGGTGTACTATAGAAACAAGATGGCAAAATGGTTTACTAAGTTGGTCTCAGGATTCTAGGGGGTCTCTCAATATACGCCAGGTACATGGGAGCTCAAATATTTATCAGTGTTTTCTAATGTGCAACCGTTCGAAAGGGGTCTTCCGATATACTCTAGGTACATGGAAGAACCACATAGTCCCCGGGTTGTAGCATTGACAAGTAACGACAACTCCTACTTTTAAAGACGTCGGAATATGTATGTACCTAAAAAACCCTATGATTCTCCCAAATTAATGTGATACTCCTTTTATCCCACTTTATTCCACTTTTTGAATCACCCCAATTGGATCTTCTAGTCAAAATATATGCAAATTTCCAAAAACAAACTCACTTTTTAAAGCTCTGATTTGGAGATTGTTTTGCTAGTTGAACTTTCTTCTATTGTAGCTCTACAATTTCATCCCTTATGAGTCTAAAATTTTTGCCTAAGGTATCCTGATGTGTCTTCTTTCCAACCCCACAGGTTAGGCCAAGATTGGATTCTCCAAGAGAATTTTATGATAACTTTCCCAAGATGTGTTGATGTGTTTCTCGTTGAGGAAAGCGAACTTGTACGGACTTCCAAGTGTCACCGTATTCACTTCATAAATTTAAATTTGTACCAGTAAAACTTTGGTGTGTACCCTAACCAATGGAATATGTCTCACACAATTTGGAGGTTTCTTTCTTCAGATATAATAGTTTTCCCAAGAACACTTTTTTTAGAACGAAATTTGGATCAGCCAAAAACTCTAATTTCCTCAGAGAATAAATTATAGATTACAGAGAATCAAGGGATGAAATTTGTACAAAATATACTTTACTATTCCTTCTTCGTAATATAAAAATTTCATAACCTGAAACCAAACCGAAAAAAATTGGGAGCGAAAATTCCAATAAGACCTATTTCAGACTAGTTTCAGGACTAGTCACAAACCCTAACTTGAAAAGAATGTATATCCAAAACTATAACAAACCAAGATCTTAAATTTTTACCCAATTTATATCTATATGTCTCCTCTACACCATATAAATTTCAGATCCTGAAACATTCCAGAAAAAAAATTGTAGCGAAAATTCCAATAAGACTTGTTTTGAAGAAGCCAGTCCCGAGGATTGTCGAGCTCTGATACCAAATGTTAAGAACCAAATAACAAAATAGCATAAAAACCTTAGAATAAGTACTCAACACCTTGAAAAAGAGAGAAATTTAGATAATAAGCCTCTTCGAGGGGGGAACCTCCTTATACATCATATGAATTCACAAATACAATATGATTCCAAATGAAAAGGTCTCATTGATATATATAGGAGACTAGGAGGTACAATTACAACTAATGGACCCAAGCCGACATAAATAAAATAAAAATACTAATTTAATATGCCCCAATTAAGGGGTAATGTGCCATGAATTAGGGATTAACAGATGAACTATCCAATGGAATATCCACAGTAGTTTACAAATTATATTAGTATCAAAGCAAGTTTTCTTGGGGTATTTGTGGAAACTTTTAGGGATCCAAGAATCGATTCAAGAAGAAAGTCACAAAACCCTAGCCATGGCCAACGAGTATGTTCATAACAATCCTCGACATCTAGAAGAGGAGAGATTTATGAGGCTGGAAGAGAAATTTGTTGACATATCTCTGTTGGCCCTCGACCAAGTTTTGAGAGAACATTGGTCGTGTTTGACCATTTTTGGGACTTCGACAGACTGTTCAAAGACGGAGCGCCCAAGCGGAGTGAAGATCACGGGATCTCACTCATTTTTGCAGGATTTTTGGGATTTTAGGGTTTATGTAATGGTTATGGGATGTTGGCCCATGGGTTTACCCATGTTTAGGCCTTTTTGTAATGTATAAATAAGTAGCTAGGAAATGTAAGTAAGAGGCCATTGGCTTAGTGCATGACTAGTCGGCTTTGTGCAAAGAGTATGTTAGGACTTGCAGAGATAAGTGAAAGTGATTGTAAGAGGCTTTGTGCATGAACTCTATAAGGCTTTGTGTCGTGACCTAATTCGGGGAGGGAGGATCTAGTGATGTGTGTGCAAATCTCCCATTCTTTGTGGAGCTAGCTCTATGGCTTTGTGTACAGGAGCAAAGGAATGTAAGAAGCTTGAAGACTAATAAAGAAGAAGAAGTTGGTGGACGTAGCCCCACACTGGGGTGAACCATGTATATCCTGTGTTGATGTGTTTTATGCAATGTTGATTATGTTTTTAATGTATTTATCTACTTAGTGCACTAATATTGATGTATGATAGATAGATCTATGAATGCTTAGTGCTTTATGTATGCTGAATGTTAGATCTGAGCTTATGCTTTGTGCTAAAAGGTTTTAAGGGTTAGATCTTGATTGTTACTGCGTCGATTTTTAATCAGGGTTAATCTGCAATGTAAATAAGAATCATAACTTAATGCATATTGTTGGCTAAGTCCTATGTTAAGTGTTTTAATCATAGATCTGTGTCCCATCTAGGTTGTAGACACTTGAGTCCTACAACCCCCTACCTCTACCTTGGGTGAGACTTCATTTGCTTCGCACTTGTTGCCGAAAGCGCTGGTAGTTAGGGTTTTTTTGGTGCGTTGTTGAAGCGTTGAACCCTGGATATGCCCCTGTGCCAACCAATGGTTCCGTTGTTGGGACCTGAAACTATGATTGCTGGGAACTGAAGAGAAGAGAAAGATTTGTGCATAGATATATTGTTATAGTGCATAGTATTCTACTTGACTTGCGAATCTTTGTGCTAAGAAAAAGAATTATGATCTGAAGAAAAGAGGTAAGATCTTAAAGCTCTGTGCTCTGGTAAAGGTAAGATAAGTGGAAATTTTTTCTTCGATAGTATGAATCTAGGTATGATTGACAAATTTTGTCCTAGTCTGGAAACTAGGGCACACCTAGAAGAAAGAATTGATCTGAATAAATTTGATAGAGATAGTGAAAGATATGTTATTCCTATGCATAGAAAGAATTTTTGGACTAACAAGTGGATGAAGAAACCTAGAAAGAATTTTTGCAGACTGTAGGTTCATCACTGTGATCCCAGTGTGCAGTACATGAAAGGTTGGGGATCATTTAAAATAAAGAGAGGATTGACACTATGTTATAACTGCATAAGACTGGGACATCTTGCTAAGGAATTCCCTGGTATAGTTCCTATTTATCTGTGTTGTAAATTTATTGGTCACAGAGTTGAGGATTTCCCTAGAATGATTGCCAAAGTTGAAAAGATGAACATAAGACAAGAAAACTATGAAGAAGGTCAAGGGGCTAAGGATATGCTAGTGAACTATAAAGAATCAGAGACTATATTATTACAAATGAAATAAACACCGAATGATCATAGAGACATCAGTCTACCAAATATCTTAAAAGAAAAGCAGTGCATAGAAACAAGAATGGGATACTTTGACATAGATTGTATCTTGGATGAAGAAACACATGTGAATATTATGCCAGAAAGCACTTGGGAAATTTTGGGAAAGCTTGCTAGGGTTCCTTCATTGGGAAGGATAGGATTGTTTAAAGGAAAGATGATAACCCTATGTGGAAGAGTTATTAATGTACCTATGATAGCCCATGGAACATTGACCGAAGAAGAATTTGAATTCATTCAGTTTGTTGAGAATAGCGCTCCTTTTTCACTTTTGTTAGGAGAGACCTGGATTGAGAAAGATCAGATCCGAAGGAAAGCAGAGGAGGAAGCTACAGAACATGAAAAGAAATAATTAAGGGACTTCATGGCTAGGAAAATACCGCAACTAATAGAAGAACAAGAGAATAAGTTGAAGCAACAGAGGACCAGAGAATTAGTTGTCAGAGTTGAAAGAACACAAGAAAGTTTAAAGAACCTATCCATGTAGGAAAGAAGTGTATCCACCCTGGAAATAGTAAGAGAAGAGGTATTACATTTAAACCCTTTGAAAGACCCTCAACAATATGAAGTTGCTATGCTAAGAGAAGATAAGAATAAGAATGGAAAGAGGAATCCAGAGACTCAGATCACAGGAAAGAAGGAAAGAAAGCTCAGTAAGAAGAAAGCAAAGTTAGAAAAACTGCAAGAAGTTCCAGAGATAACAAAGAACCAACTGCATACCGCGCTATGTTGTCTAGACCTCGCCATCGATTCAATTACCTTGAGTGTTTGTTTTCCTACCCAAGTTATTTTGTTACGAGTGTGCATGTGGGGCCAATGTAGTGTAGTAGAGAAGTTTGTGGAGGATATTTTGATAGACCTCATGGCTAAGAAATTCATGTCCATAGGAATACAGGCATCGTCGACTGGAGGATTGCAAGAATCCCCCTCGACTGCCCATCGGTCTAGCCGACCCACTGCTGAGAAAAGAAGCAAGTACAACGATGATTTGGTGAACGTGAAGAAGATATCATCGGTCTTACCGAACTGCATACCACCTTTGACTGGCACAGTGAACCACGATAGTGTCCCGCATGATTTCGAATACACGCTCATCACTGCTTACCTCCCGAAGGGGATACGCAGAGTTGGACCTCAGTTGGGATTGATCCCAGATCTCAAGATCAACGATTTCAACCTCGACGATAGGAAGAAATATGCGATGCTCACGCCCCATAGGTACCTGACAAAGATGATTGGGAAGAAGCCCAAGATAGTTCCCCAACTGTGGATTAAGGAGATCGCGAGATCGATGATATTGAACATAATGAAGATCCCCCACTTTGACCGAAATCAGGAGGTCAACATATGTGTTAAACTCCTCCTATCGTGCTACCATGGAGGTTGTATATGGATCCGTAGGCGTGTCACTGTGGATCCGGGGTTGATCCACCTCATCACTGGATTGAGCATGCAGGGACCGGACCCTCAGCAATTCTACCCAGGGAAGGCTGTAGATCACTCCCTGGCACATCATATAAAGGAAGCTTATGGCGATGTATAAAAGGGCAAGAGAGGCTACAAGGTAGCCTCCATCCAGGATGGCACAGTGCACCTTGATTTCCAACTGATCATTAGCAAGCTCGTCAGAAAGAATTGACTGGCACAGGTCAAAGGGTTCGTAGTCAACCTCGCAGGGAAGTGTGTCAAAGGAATGCAGATCAACTGGGTGAGCTACCTTGTCAACGAGCTAGAGAATGACTGTCGTGAAGTGTAGGACTAAGGCTATGAATTTCACTTTAGTTGGTTGTTGATTTTAATCGCATCTGTCACCTAGCAAATGGCGGAAGGAGCAGCCTTCCCGGAAGTTGAGCCATCAGAACCATTGGCCGCAAGGTTCACCACCTTTTGGTATACGAATGATATGGAGAAGCAGTGGCAGTCAAATGTTGTCTTCCATACCTACTACATATAGCTGATGCATTCCATTGAAGCATTTCCGTGGATGACCCTGAATACGTTGCATCAATGCAGGCTGCTAGTGAAGTTCCACGCAGATCGACACTTCATCTACATCACCGCGCATAGGGATGAAAGTAAGGAGGAGTTGCAGTCTTATTATAAATTGACTGATGAATACATGGAAGAGATCACTAAGGAATGGCCAGCAGAATTCCGTGTACTAGTAGAATATGCAGAGTTGTCTAGCCCAGACATCATCAGAAGTCCTTTGGTCACCCAGATTGAGTATGATGGATAGAGCAGCGTAGAGAAAAATAAGAAAAAGGAGGAAGTGCAGGACATAGAAAGTGATGAGAAGGACAACACATCCGAGGAAACTATGCCTGATTCACCCATAAGGGGGGAGGAGATGAAGTGAAGGAAGAAGGAGACAAGAAAGATAAAGGTGAAGTCACACCACCAAAGGATCCCCTCACCATAGCAAAAGCATCACAGAAGAGGAAGGTTTCGCTAGAGAAACCTTTGGAAAGAAAGAAGGCTCGCGCCAATAAGCCTCAGTCAAAGAATGTGCTCACAATGGATGATGTTGATATCATCATCGCAGCCATAGAGGATGCTTCAAAATACATCTTGCAAATACATGGAGCAAAGCAGGAGTCGATGTATGACCGAATAGAGAAGGAGCTTAGAGATATACAACAAGCTATCCAGTTGAGCCGCACAGTGCCTACTGCACCTTTTCCATTAAAAAGTGTAAAATTGGGGGATGAGCCCACCCAATTGAAAATATTTTCATATGCCACAGAGGCTTGAATTCGTCAAGCCCAGGAAGAAAAGGAACAATCCATAGAGGCCTTAAATCAAGCAAAAGGAGGAGGTACTGGAGGAACTTTGAGTTGCGCAGAAAGATAAAAATGAAATTCAAGTGAAGTTAGAGAAGAACAATGTGATGATACGGGAAGAAAAATACCAACTGCTCATAGAGTAGCTTGCGGTCAAGGAGGCAGTAACTAAAGAACTTCGCTTTGTGTCAGTCTTGGCATAGGAGGAATCAGAGTCAACTGAAATGAAAGTGGGGAAGCTCGCCAAAGCCATTCAACATCTTCAAGCAAGATTAGCAGAGTTAGAAATCCAAGCAGTACCTAGCAGTCCACAAGAAGTGCGGGATTAGAGGGAAGAAGCTACCAGGAGTGAAATAGAAAGAATCAGGGTGTTGGACTCATAATGTAATAAATTAAGTGATAGAAGTGTGCAGACTTATGAGCTCCTTGCAGAAGATTTGGAGCTGAGGAAATTGGAAGCACAGCTCCAGGTGGCGAAGCAGCAGGCATCCACAGTGTAAGAACAGATGAAATTGCTTACTGCAGTTGAGAAGATGAAGAGGTCGCAGGAGTAGCGCGCAATCCAACAACAGGTTACTACTATTGAGAGAAAGGTTATGGAGGTGACACAGAGACTCCAGCCAGTGTAGGATGAATCCTTCCTAATTTTTGAAGAAGTGGAAGGACAAGGCTCGCAGCTAGACCAACTGGTTATGACAGTGGAACAATGCATGGAAGGACCTTTTACTGAGCAATTCATTCAGGATTTTTTCGAGCATGAAGCTCTGGCGAAGCAGCAATTCAAGGCAGATTGAGATAAGCTCGAGGCCTTTGAAGTAGTGTTGCCCAGATATTAGTGACTCAAGACAAGTCACAGGTGAGTGTTGGGGGCATGTTGGCCCTTGACCAAGTTTTGAGAGAACATTGGTCGTGTTTGACCATTTTTGGGACTTCGATGGGCTGGTTGAAGATGGACCACCCAGGTGGAGAGGAGATCGCGGGATCTCACTCATTTTGTGGCCTTTTGGGGATTTTAGGGTTTGTGTAATGGGTATGGGATGTCGGCCCATGGGTTTTCCCATGTTTAGGCCTTTTTGTAATGTATAAATAAGTAACTAGGTGATGTAAGTAAGAGTCCATTAGCTTAGTGCGTGACTAGTCGACTTTGTGCAAAGAGTATGTTAGGACTTGCAAAGCTAAGTGCAAGTGATTGTAAGAGGCTTTGTGCATGGAATGTGTAAGGCTTTGTGTCATGACCTAATTTGGGGTGGGAGGATCTGGAGAGGTCCACACAGATCTCCCGTCCTTCGTGGATATGGCTATGTGGCTTTGTGCACAGGAGTAGAGGAATGTAAGAAGCTTGAAGACAAATAAAGAAGAAGAAGAAGTTGGTGGACGTAGCCCCACACTGGGGTGAACCACATATATCCTCTGTTGATGTGTTTTATGCAATGTTGATTATGTTGTTTATGTATTTATCTGCTTAGTGCACTAATATTGATGTATGATAGAAAGATCTATGGATGCTTAGTGCTTTATGTATGTTGAATGTTAGATCTGAGCTTATGCTTTGTGCTAAGAGGTTTTAAGGGTTAGATCTTGATTGTTACTGTGTCAATCTGTAATCAAGGTTAATCTGTGATGTAAATAAGAATCATAACTTAATGCATATTGTTGGCTAATTCCTCTGTTAAGTGTTTTAATCATAGATCTGTGTCCCAGCTAGGTTGTAGACACCTGAGTCCTGCAACCCCCCCGCCTCTACCTTAGGTGAGACTTCATCTGCTTCATAGGTGTTGTCGAAAGGGATGGTAGTTAGGGTTTTGTTGGTGTGTTGTTGAAGCATTGAACCCTGGGTCTTCCCCCATGCCAACGAGTATTTGTGGAAAGTTTTAGGGATCCAAGAATCAGCTTAAGAAGAAATTCACAGAACCCTAGCCATGGCCAGCGAGTATATTCATAACAACCCTCGACATCCAGAAGAGGAGAGATTTGTGAGGCTGGAAGAGAAACTTGCTGACATATCTCACAATATGTCAATCCTCATGGTGTCTCTATAAAGAGGGAGCCCATACATGTATATGAGGGATGGAATATTCATACAAAGAGACAACTAGTATCACTTAATCAAGGATGGGAAGTCCTGCATAATCAATGCAAAAAAAGGTAAATTGAATATCTCACTTGTAATTACCAACCAAGACAAGAAGTTGATTAGTTCCATTAAGAAGTATTTTTTACTTTTCTTAAGAGAAAATTAGTATGATGATGAGTTGATAAGACTAAAGGCATCCATGGAGGGGTGTACTGAAGAGAAGAGACATTAATTGGAGGAGTTTCTACAGGCATATATAGGAGTTTTCCAGGAGCCTAAAGAGATACCACCCAAAAGGGAAGTGGAGAATGAAATACAATTATTTCCAAACTCCCCATTGTCAAACATTGGGATGTATAGACAATTCGTTCTAGAATAAAATCAAGTGAAGAATAAGTTGAAGCAGCCAATGGAGTAGGAAATGATTCGCCCGAGCACCTCACCTTGTGGGTCACTTATCATTATACTACACAAGAAGGATGGGACTTGGCGAATGTGTATCGACTACAGATCATTGAACAATATTACACTAAAAAATAGGTGCCCTCTTCCTAGGATCAATAATCTGTTAGATCAATTGCATCATACATAATATTTCACCAAGTTGGATGTCAAATTGAGATACCACTAGGTACGTGTCAAGGAAGAAGACACCTGGAAGGTTTCCTTCAAGGAAAGGCAAGGTCTGTATAATGGTTGGTCATGCCACTTGGCTTATGTAATGCACTAGCTACATTTATGAGACTAATGAATGATTCTCATATTTAGATTCATTTGTTATAGTATATTTGGATGATATATTGGTTTATAGATCTAACTGGGAAGAGCACATCTCACATCTTATGCGGGTATTAAAGAACCTAAAAATTCACCAGTTGTTGGTTAACCTCAAGAAGTGTGATTTTTCTTAGAAATTATTGGTGTATTTGGGGTATGTGATCGGTGGAGGGGAACTCAAGATAGACCCCACAAAGATGGAGGCCATCATGAAATGGTCATTTCCTACAACTATCACTAAATTTAGGAGCATTGTTGGGGAAGCACTATTGGCACAGGGGAAGACCTAGGGTTCAACGCTTCAACAATGCACCAAAAAAACCCTAACTATCGGCCCTTTCGACAACACTTGCGAAGCAGATGAAGTTTCACTCGAGGTAGAGACAAGGGTGGTTGTAGGAATCCAGTGTATGCAACCATAGCTGGGACATGTATCTGTGATTGTAACACCTTAGCAGAGCACTTAGAAGTTATAGTTCATTAATATTCAGCCTTAGTTTACAGCGTAGATAACATATCAACGCAGTATTCATATAGATCCAATATATTCAAGAACTAACAATATCAACATAGATTAGATCTAGCATCTTATTCACATCATTAGGCACTAAGCTGTCATATTCATCTAAGCACATATCATTACACTAAGCATAAATCATATGAAAATAAACATTCACAATGCACAAAGAAACCACAACACTGGATATACATGGTTCACCCCCAGCCTGGGGCTACATCCACCAACTCTTCTTCTCTTTTATTTCCTTCTGTCAATATTCTACATGCACAGAGCCATGAGATATTACTTCGCATAGGACAAGAGATCTGTGTGCACTTTGCTAGATCATCCTTCCCTGAGTTACAACACAAAGCCTTTTCACATTCTCTTACAATCACTTTCACTCAACTCTGCAAGTTCTCGACATAGCATGCACGAAGCATTTGCAATTAGTACTTAGCACTCAGCAAGGTAAAAAAAAAATCTCTTCTTTCTTACATCACCTAGACTTCTATTTATATATTACAAAAAGGGCCTAAACATGGGTAAACCCATGGGCCAATATCCCCATACCCGTTACATAGCCCCAAAACCTAAAAATCCCTAATCAAGGGGTCAATATCCCGTGATCTCCGCTTCAACTTGCGCTCCACCTTCGACAGCCTGTTGAAGTCCCAAATTAGGTCAATCATGACCAAGGATTCTCAAAACTTGGTCAAGGGCCAACAAGCCCCCAAAACTCACCTGTGACTCATCCTGAGTCACTCTGATCTGGGTAGCTCTACTTCAAAATCCTCGAGCTTGGCTTGAGCTGCTTCGACCCATTGTTGCGCCAAGGCCTCCTTCTCGATGAACTCTTGGATAACTTCTTTGTTGACAGGTCCCTCTAAGTGATGTTTAGCTACAGTGACAACTTGTTCCAATTCTTCTCATTGGCCTTCAATCTCCGCAAACAGTTGGCAAGCCTCATTCTGAATTGGTTGGAGCCTCTGATTCACTTCCATGACTTTTCTTTGAATGGTGTGGACCTGTTGTTGAGTAGCACATTGTTCTTGGGATCGCTTCATCCTCTCAACTGCTGACAGGGGCTTCAACTACACCTGTACTGTTGTTGCTTGCTACTTTTCCTCTTAAAGTTGTGACTCCGATGCCTTTAGTTCAGGCTCTTCAGTAAGTCACTCGTAGGTTTTTTCACTTCTACTGATAAGTTGTTTACATTCCAGAGCGAATGCTCTAATCCTTTCAAATGCGCTTCGGGTATTGGCTTCTCTTTGGTCTCGCACATCCTACAAGGTACTTGGCATTGTTTGTATCTCCATATCTATGATTCTCTGTTGAAGTTGTTGGATAGCTTCTGCAAGCTGTGCTACTTGATGTTGTACTGGTTCTTCCGCCTTTTGTTCTAAGCTTGTCACAAAGCGAAGTGCTCCGCTAACTTCTTCTTTGACTCTAAGCTACTCTATGAGCAACTGCTCTTTCTCTTGCTTGACCTGCACTCTCTCCTCTTCGAACTTGGTGTGGAGGTCATCTTTTTTCCTGTTGCGCAACTCGACATTTCTCTACCATTTACTCTTGTGCTTGATTTAGGGCCACTATAGCGTATTATTTCTCTTCTTGCACTCGATGAAGGTGAGCTTCGGTCGCGTCAACTATTCTATGGAGTTGGGCAAGCTCATCTCCCAACTCTGGTTCTTTTGATTGTGGGGGTGCAGTGGATACTGCATGGCTGGATTGAAGAGCATGTTGTACCCCTCTAAGTTCTGCCTCAATCCTATCATACATGGCTACTTGTTTGGCTTCAGTGTTCTGCAAGAGGTCCTGAGAGGCACATGATACAGCTGCGATGATGAAGTCGAATTCATCGAGTGTGAGTACAGTCTGCAGCTTAGTCTTGGTGGATTTGGAATTCTTTCGGGAAGTAGGTTTCGTGGGGGAAACCTTTATTTTCTTGGAGGGATCAGTCTCATCAACAAGATCCCTAGGCGGTGTTACTTCACCTTGCTTATGTTGATCTTCTTTTCCATTGGTCTCTTCTCTATCTACTTCGTCATCACCTCCTCATCCAAGTGATCCTGAAGTGGTTTCGTTTGTTGCACTGCTCAGGTTTTGTACCTCTTCGGTCTTCTTCCTTCCACGAGTTCCAGGTGTGTCATGTTCTTCGTGAGTGGCCTCCAAGCTACCAATTAGTTCAGGATCAGACATTTCTACAGGGTCGACAGGGATAAGGAGCTCTACAGACCAGTCCTTAGTTATCTCTTCAAGGTCCTCCTCTCTGATCTTATAGTATGACTGAAGCTCTTCTTTATGCTCATCTATGCATGTAGTGATATAAATAAAGTGTCGATCTGCGTGGAACTTCATGATAGGTATGAACCGGTGCAGGGTGTTCGACATCATGCGAGGGATAGACCCAATAGACCTCTTTAGTTGGAGATAGTATGTGTGTAATGTTTCATTCGACTACCATTGTTTTCCCATATCGCTCGAGTACCAGAGCGTGGTGAACTTCACAGCGAGTGGCTCGAACGACTCAATGTCTGGGAAGTTCACACCTTTCGGCATCTCCCAAGAAATAAACACTATGAGGATTAGAATCCAGCTAAAATGGAACTCATAGCCTTGATCTTGAGCTTTGCGGAAATCCAATTCTAGTTGGTTGACTAGGTACTTCGCCCAGTTCATTTGGAATCCTTCTACACATTTTCTGGCGAGGCCAACAATGAACCCTGTGACCTACATAGGTCTGTTCTTTCTCACCAAATTTCCTACGACCAGCTGGCAGGCCAGGCACACTACGCCATTCTGGATGGAAGCTACCTTTTAGCCTCCAATCCTCTTTTCTACATCTCCATATGTGTCTTTAATCCTCTGTGCCAATGCACGATCTGCAACCTTCCTTGGGTAGAAGTCATGTGGGTTAGGTCCCTGCATGCTCAATCTGGTGATCCTATGGATCAACGTCGGATCGAATGTGATGCATCTATCTAGCCATAGATAGCCACCATGGTAACATGATAGCAAGATCTTAACACACGCATTAACCTCCTATTGCCTTCCAAAATGTGGAATCTTCATCACATTCAGGATGGTGGACTGCGCGAGGTTCATAGTCCATGGTTGGAGGATTATTTTCTAGTTTTTCCCCTTCATCCTAGTCAAGTTATCTATGAGGAGAGAGAATACTATGGTTCTTGCAGTCCCCTAGGTTGAAGTCATTGAATTTTAATGTCACTATCTTATCCTGTTGTGTTCTAATTGCACGTATCCCCTTCGGGAGGTACGCAATTACCAGGGTGTAGTCAAAGTCCCTCGAGACACTGTCATGACTCACCGTTCCAGCTAAAGGCAGGATGTAGTCAGGCAGGATAGTCGGGATTAACTTTGCATTCACCAAGTCATATTGATGCTTGTTTCTTTGCTCAGCTGCAACTCAGGATGGTCCGGATCCACGAGTATTCGACCGAGAGGCTTGCACTCCTCTCGTCAATGAGGCTTGAATTCCTACAGACATAACTTGTTTGGCCATTAGGTCAATGAGATCTTCTTCGACCAACTTCTCTACGACACTGAGTTCATCTGACATGCACGCTCAAGATCGGATGACTCAGGTCAATGACTGGATGTTCAACGCAATAGATCGGGTGGTGAAATCTCAGTAAACATAATGCGGTAGCAATGAGTTGGCTTGGATACAATTCACAAAAGTGTTTTTGGTCCAACAGTCAACGCAATAAGTAGACAGTGATGTAACGGATCTATCCAATGAACAAGAGGCCTTCATCAATGTGGTTATGTCCGTTGCGACGCAATCCCAATGGTTTGATGATGAGATTTTTGGTCATAACTATTGTTCTAACTATTTGGGGCATCATTCTAACGGTCATAACACCTTCAATGGTTATATCGCTTCGCCATGGCAAAGTGCCATGTTGAGCTATTCTGATATCCCGATGAAGCTCCAGTTTTGCAAACCTTCCTTCTACGAAGTTCCTTCTAGAACCTTCTACAATTTTTCTAGCTTTTCTCTCTTTTTACTGAGCTTTCTAGCCTTCTTCCCTGTGATCTTCATCTTGGTATTCCTCTTTCCATTCTTATTCTTATCTCCTTTTAGCATAGTAACTTCGCACTGTTGATATTCTTTCATAGGGTTCAAGGGAAATACTTCTTCTCTGTCTGGGGTAGGTGCTTCACTCTTCTTTGAGCCTTCTTGTGTTTTTTCAACTTTGATATCCAAATTTCTAGTTCTAAACAGCTTCGATCTATTCTCCTGTTCTTCAAGCAAGTGCGTTATCCTCCTAGTCATGAAATATTTTAATTCTTGCTTCTTCTATTCTAAGACTTCCTATTTTTTTATTCTGGCCTGATCCTTCTCAATCCAAGTTTTTCCTAGTAATATAGAAAATGGATTGTTGCTCTCAATAAATTTGACAACCTCAAAATCTTCCTTTGTCGAAGTTCCATGAGAATTCATAGATATATAGGTGAGTCTTCCACATAGGGTTATCATCTTACCTTTAAATAATCCTATTCCTCCCAATGAAGGAATCATAGCAGGCTTTCCTAAAATTTCCCAGGTTCTTTCTGTCATAATATTCACCTGTGTTTCTTCATCTAGAACACAGTCAATGTTGAAGTCTCCTATTCTTGTTTCTATGCACTCTTTTTCTTTGAATATCTCAGATAAGTTGATATTTCTGTGATCATTCAGGGTTTTTTTCATTTGTAGCAATACATTATGTGATTCTTTATGGGGTTTTGACATGGTCTTAGTTTCTTGATCTTCCTCAGGATTCTCTTGTCTCATATTCATTCTTTCACCCTTAGCAATCATTCTAGGGAAATCCGAAACTTTATGGTCCATAGATTTACAAAAAATACAACTAGGTCTTTGATCAGGGCATTCCTTAGCAAGATGTCCTGGTCTTCTGCAGCTGTAACAAAAGAATTAATCCTCTTTTTCTCTTAAATGATCCCCAGCCTTTCCTGTACTGCGCACTCGGATAATAATAGCTAACCTACAAAAAATTCTTTCTAGGATCCTGCATCCATTTGTTAGTCCAAACATTCTCTCTATGCATATGAATAACATATATGTCATTATTTCTATCAAATCTACTCATATCAAATCTTCTTTCTTCTAGCAGTGCCCTAGTTTTCAAGCTAGGACAACATTTATCAAACATACCTAGATTCATACTTTCGAAAGAAAAAAAATTCCACTTATCTTACCTTTTCAATAAAAAAAATTCACTGCTCTTACCTTTATCAGAGCACAAAGCTTTAAGATCCTACCTCTTTTCTTCAGATATGACTTCTCTTCTTAGCACAGATCTTCACAAGTCAAGTAGAATACTACGCACTAGGGCAACAGATCTATGCAAGGATCTTTCTCTTTTCTGTAGTTCTTAGCAATCAAATAGTGGGGGGGGCCAGAGGGCCCATAGTGATAATAGTGGAGGCCATTCAATGTAAGGTGGACTAGGTCCACTATATTATTAAATAAGGCTCACTATGGTATTTAGATATAATAAATGGGTAGTTAGATCAAGTCAAGAAGATCAAGTCTCTATGGTATGTCCCTTTCTAGATATTGGAGAAGGTGGGAGATAATACCTACAGACTCAATATACCTCCATACATGTGCATTTACTTAATAGTGAATGTGAAGAATATGAAACTCTATGAGCCTTCCATGTTGGATTAGGAGGATGAGTAGGTCATACCTTCCATAGAGGACTTGGTACCATATGCTTAGGAAGAGTTGGTAGAAGACACAATTTTGCAGAAGAAGTCTATGACTAAAACACAGGGGAAGCATGACCTTTGGAAAATTGGGTAGAAAGGACAACTTTCAGGAAAAGAAAAATGGTACTCTAGGGAGAAGGTGGAGGAAAAAATGTATCACCTCATTCAATAAATCTTTTGGAGACCAAAATCCTCCCTAAATGAGGAGATATGGTCTATATTGGATCATTATATAATTTTTCATCTATCTTGGTACTTTCTGGGTGGAAAAAATTGGAGGAATCATCTTGTAGGGTTGTTTTAATGGCATGTCCCAGTTTGGAAAATTGGGGTCAAAAAACCATCTAAAATGTTCCAGATTCATTTTGAGGCACAAAAATTCATGTTTGGGTCCAAACCCCACTTTTGAGAAATATTACTTGTTCTACGCACTGATACCTTTCCAATGGTACAATAATTGCCTCAATCGGAGCTCGTATGAAAAAGTTATGCCTCTCGCAAGTTGACCTGATGTGTTGAACACCATGGTATGAGTGTATGCAATTCCAACCCCATTACTCATGCATATGGGGATAGCCACATATGGACATTAAATAATATTATACAAGTTCCAAAACCTTGTCACAATTGATGGTTCAGTAAAGATTTTGGAGACCAAAATCCTCCCTAAATGGGAAGGTATGATCTAGATTGGATCATTATATAATTTTTCATCTATCTTGGTACTTTCTGGGTGGAAAAAATTGGAGGAATCATCTTGTAGGGTCGTTTTAATAGCTTGTCCCGGTTTGGAAAATTGGGGTCAAAAAACCATCCAAAATGTTCTAGAGCCATTTTGAGGCACACAAATTCATTTTTGGGTCCAAACCCCACTTTCCAGAAATATTTCATGTTCTACGCACTTATATTGTTCCAATGGTGCAAGAATCGCCTCAAACGGAGCTCGTATTGAAAAGTTATGCCTCCCGCAAGTTGACATACTGTGTTGAACACCATGGTATGAGTGTATGCCATGCCAACCCCATTACTCATGCATATGGGGATAGCCACATATGGAATTTAAATAATATTATATAAGTTCCAAAACCTTATCACAATTGATGGTTGAGGAAGTCAAAACCCTGCCCCTAGATGGTTATCGGGTGACATTAAATACCAGGCCACTAGGAGGAGAGGGGTTTCCATTATTTAGAATTGTATTTGTTCCATAGTTGAGAAGAAAACCTACGAGTGGTATTTTGAGAGCATAATAGAGGAGGATATATTTTGTAGCATCCATACAGGCCACAATGTCAAAGGAAACTCCACAGAGAGTGCCTCTTTCTTTGTACTTGCATTTGAAGAAAAGAAGTAGAGTGGCCTCACCTTCTAGATGGGTTTTTTCTCGTATTGGGTTTCCCAATTTATATCTTAGACTTTTTTTGGATGGTCTATGAGTATTTATTCTTCATTCTTTATTTTTCAAATTTCATATATTTCATACATTTTAAGTAGAAAACCAGTAATTAAAGAATTTGGGATCTAAAATAAATTAACCTTCACAGTAAATATTTCATTATTTTAATAGACCCGTTGTGACGAACTGTCCAATGGAATATCCATAGCAGTTTACAGATCAATAATCCTCCGATAGGATATGAGAACACTCACAGTATGATGAATGTGAATCCAAAATGGTGTTTTTGGCTTCAATAATGGATACATACTCCAGAGTAAAGGGTGGTGGGTGGCTTCATGCAAAAAGACTTAATACTTCATTAACCACCACCCACTTCTAGGCTACTTGGATATTGCAATGTAGAATATACCTACAACATTAATTACATAACAAGTTACACATATAAAGTATTTGGTATTTGGGAATGGAATCCAGGTTGTTATCACCCAAATGTTGTTCACCTAGACCATATTTTTATGATTATCGAAATAAACCATGTATAGTATGGGTACCCATGTTTACACCCACGTTTCCATCATCTCCACTAAAATAACTTAGGAAACCACTTTTCCTAGAGTTATTTTCATTGAATTTATCCAAAAATGTAAAATAATCAAGTAATGGTTAAACATGATTTGGTCAAATAATCGTATTTTATTATGTTGACCATATCAAAGATAACCACGATTTTTATTATAAATTCAAGAAGTTTTCTCTATTTTTATGGTTAAAGACTTGGTTAGACATATTGATACCTGCATCCATCCATTTTCATCCTCTCACTCTCATTTTGCTCTCATTTTTCCTCATTGTGGTATTTTCCCTAGTGCCATCATTATTGCAACCATCTACAACCAGAGGATAGCAGTAACAACCACAACAACACACTTTGGGAAGAAAACAACCCTCCTAAGGGGAGGCCACCAGAGGATCCAAATCTTCAAGAGCCATCTCCACAAGTGTATTCATATATGTCATGTTCATTGGGTATGAGATTTTACTTACTCTTTGCATCTATTGTTGTTCATGTTTATTTTATTATGCATGTCTTTTATTCTTACTGAATAGTAGAGATCTTAGAGTTTAACAATATTTGACAGGAAAAATGCCTTATGATGGGCATTTTGCCTATTAAATTACTACCCACATCGATATTACAAACACCTAATATGCATCACAAATAGGTTTCTAAGCACTTGTTGACCACTTGAATTTGACTATGTATTTGGGGATGACACATAGTGTATGATGTTTAGCTAGGCACCCTAAAGTTTAAACAATTCCTACCAAAATTTTCTAGTGAAGGTACGGTCTTAATCCAAGACAATGGAAGTGGGCATGCCATATAACTTAAAAATATGATCCATGAAGACTAGGGATGATTTTAAGGATGGAAATTTATTTTAAAATCTAGAAACCTTGGCGAATTTTACTAATCCTTCATATGCCAACTATAAATGTTTAGCGATATTTTTGTAAAAATATTCATATTTCTAAGGATTTTATATAGTTTTTATAAAATTTTGGCGATTTTTAAGGTAAAATAATTTTATCCTATATAATTTGGGCGAATCATTTTTAAAATAGCGAATCTCATTTTTGGAAAAGCCATGGAAAATTAGCCCATGAGCAAAATTTAGCCGCTAAAATCATCCATGAATTGAAGCCTTTCAAAACTAAGGTGGGGTAAAAAGGGTGAGATAAGGCACAAAAATGAGCATATTTGGAAAGACAGACGACTACCAATGTTGTTACAACCCCCGAAAATAAAATATTTTTTTATTTTTGAAATGTGCTAGAAATTTATTTCCATTTTTGGCAAATTCGAATCTGGAATATTTTTGCCATTTATGGAAATTCCGAATTTCGAATTTAATAATTGTAATTAATTATTGTGACTGTTGGTAGAGATATGATCTGACTCAACTAACTAGTTGACTATGACACTTGTATAAAAAAAGAACATTTATATATTAAATGCAGGAGGACAAATGGAACAGCCATGTTAAAAATCAGCTGATCATGACTCCATGAGTGGGGAACATTTTGGAACTGCCTCTAGGATAATTATTACAAGTGGACAATCAGATATTTGGCCACTGGCAGCCCCTGAAAATTAGGGATTAAGAAAGTTGCAAAAATCCCCAAAGGAGGTCAAAAGACCTGGGCAAAAAAATTGATAAATAGCATATGCGAGGAGGAAGGACGCTGCCAAGTATGCTGGGAAAGGATTGCGAGTCCTCTTGCTATTATCAGCACTGTTAAGCAAGTGTGAGGCAAGGGGATAGCTGCTGAAAAATTTGGAGTATCGCTAAGGAGTCTCCAAGTTCGCTCTCATGGATTCATGGTCAGGCTAGGGGGTGAATTCGGGCAAGTGATTTGGCTGCCCTGTTCTACAGTTGGGAGGAACGTGGTTGTTCCCTTTGTCTTCCCACGGATTGGATTCATATATGTTAATCTACCCCTCTCTATTTTGAATGGCTATGTTTGATTGATGTCATGTATCTTTTGAGTGATTATATCTAATTGCGTTAATGTAAACCTTTCCCTCTCTGTTCTCGGATGTTTTGTGTGTAACTAATATTATGCATCTAATTGTTCTAGATTTGAAATAATTCTTTCAATGGATGACATCTATCATGGTATTAAATTTACAATCATAGTCTAAATTCTCGAGTGGTCCCTCCTGAAATCTGGATTACTAGGCAAATTTTATTTATATACGATTTGAGTTTAAGAGAGCAAATCCACCTACAGGATAGGTTTAATATGAAGTCAAAATGTTGTGATACTCTGTATGTTTGAAGAAGACCAAACTGTATAGATATAGGTTTATTCCTGTGACTGAAGTGTTAAATAGATCTAAATTTGAGCAATCAGGGTTGAGTAAAATTGTGCCGAAAGGAAACGTGTAGATGCATCGCTATAATTAAAAATTCCGAACAATCATGCCCTCAAAGAGACTTCCTGTCTATTACATTTAAGAATTGAAGAAAAAGATGAAATGACAAGAACCTTATGGATCACCTGGGCACTCATATATTACACGTATTGGACAAACGCCAACTGGAAGTAACCTATCTACATCAGAAAGGTTGATATGATATACGTATTTTCTTGCTTGTATGATTTTTTTTTCGTATGCACCAACAACATGCAATAAAATACTAGATGGGTATAGAATGACAAAATTTGGAAAGTTAAAGAAATTTGGAAAAACCCCTCTTGTTTATCAAATGCTAAAACAGTCATGAGAATTGACGCCTATTAGAAGATTTTATGCTTTCTTTGTTTGGTTTAAAAACGTTCTACCCTTTCCACAATTAAAGTCTATGACAAATTTAGAAATTTGTGAAACCCTGAAGTGCTAGTCCCACCTTCCCTTTTTCGCATTTCGGAAGTTGTTATGTTGATGTTTGGACACTAGAACTCGCGAAGTTTCGAACCCCGAAATCCCAAAATATGGGTCCCACCTTCCCTTTTTTCGCATTTTGGAAGTTTGTTATGTTGATGTTTGGACACTGGAACTCGCGAAGTTCTGAACCCTGAAATCCCAAAATGCGGGTCCCATCTTCCCTTTTTCTCATTTTGAAAGTTTGTTATGTTGATGTTTGGACACTGGAACTCGTGAAGTTCCGAACCCCGAAACCCCGAAATGCAGGTCACACCTTTCCTTTTTCTCATTTCGGAAGTTGTTATGTTGATGTTTGGACACTGGAACTTGCGAAGTTCCGAACGTCGAAATCCCGAAATGTTGGTCCCACCTTCCCTTTTTCGTATTTCGAAAGTTTGTTTATGTTGATGTTTGGGCACTGGAACTCGCGAAGTTTCGAACCCCGAAACCCCAAAGTATGGATCCCACCTTCCCTTTTTTGCATTTCGGAGGTTTGTATCTATTGATGTTTGGGCACTTGAACTCGCAAAGTTCTGAACCCTGAAACCCCGAATTACGCGACCCACTCTCCCTTTTTTGCTTTACGAAAATTGTGGTATGTTGATGTTTGGGGCATTTGAAATCATGAAGTCCCGAACCCCGAAACCCCCATGTGTGGGTCCCACTTTCCTTTTTCACTTTTTCGAAGATTTGGTGTTTGGCACTTCTAAACGCGAAATCCTAAACCCTGAAACCCCGACATGCTGGTTCCACTCTCTTTTTGTGATTTGGTAGTTCTTGTGCGTTGAGGTTTGGCTTTTGAAATCGCAGGATCCCGAACCCTGAAACCTTGAAGTACTAGGTCCACAGTCTTTCCATTTTTTTTCGCGTCTTTGGCAAACAACATGGCCCCTTTGTTTCATTTTGTGTTCGACTTTTATAATCATCGAAACTTGATTGACCTCTGCTTGTTTTTCACAAATTGTAGGAACCTAGAAGGAATTATTGTTATGGGAACAACTCTAATAGTGTAATGAATGGACCAGTAAAAGAACATTGGAGAGTATTCATCCCGAATATAGGTATGGAAGTAACAGATCGTATTACAAGTCATTTGTATTGAAAACATATGGTAATATTTTTATGTAGGGATTTGGACATAAAATCCCAAAGTTGCTTGTATTGTTAATGTTATCGCACGGTTTGTAGGAAGGGTTTAGGCAGCTTGAGTCAAGGCTTAAAATCGGCGTAACGGGAGCTTCCCCACCCACTGTCACCTCGATGGGGAGCTCTTTCTATTTAGGATGGCTAGTCCAAGGGAGACGTCCCTAAGCAATCTGGTTTAATGAAGGGCTAAAGGTATAATGGATCAAAGTGAGAGATTCCCTTTCACAGATTACTGCCAAAGATGAGATAGTCAAGAAGAATATGTTCCACTGGATGGCACCTGTTTGCGAGACAAGACAAGTAAACTAGAAATATGTGTTGTAGTGGTTAGTACTTCAAAGCATTAATGACTATCTTCAAATATACATATGAGCAATGATCAACTGCAATTATTGACGAAGTCAATGATTGCTAAACAAAGACAGATGACTTTATCACTTCTTCAATAAATGTATGAGAGATAAGAGCATTCAATGTGCAAAATCAGATCTTTATTATATCACAATGCTACAAATATCAAATCTGCTCAACATATATATTGTTGCTGCATCACTATGCAGAAATGAGGGTGACGTCAACCCTATTATAGGTCAAAATTGAAAGACAATGAGTAGAACGTTTTCTCAAGTAAGTTTGTAAATGCAATTAATAACTCAAAGTCAATCAAAAGAGGTGAGAAAATTCACAACGTTGCAAGACAAACAAGAGATCTAAGCAATGTGATGTCACCTATATAAATTATGTTGCAGGGTTAGGGTTAGCTAGCCAAGAAGGCGACGTTTTAGATAATTCAACCAATGAAAAGTGATGAAACCTCTATGGCTATGATAAGATGACTAGGCCGTACTTTTCTATCCAAACACAAGTTTAAAATCAGCAAGACGTCATCTTATTAGGGTTAGTTCAAATCGCTAGGGTTAGACGCTAGG
>ML786793.1:243346-290862 GCA_009831015.1 Picea engelmannii | reverse complement strand
CAACAGTGGTCAAGTGGATTAGTGTAAGATCCAAGCAGTCATCTGAAATGAAAGGAACCTAATGCATACATAAGAAGGTTATAATGATCAAATATGACACATACCATGATACCTCGGACCAATTACCTCATGGAGAAAGAGCCTTCTCCAATGCAAGCCCATGCCGGTAGTGATGGAGGCTGGTACTGGTGACAGGACAAGTCTGGCTGAGAAGAAGAAAGATGGGCCCTCAAGGGCCATGCTCAAGTCAATCCGCTCTCGTACTCCATGTCTGGTATCATGTGGGCCTCGAGACATGATCTCCTAGTTATCCCTAGATATTGGGGATAACAGTTAAGACTGTGGTAGTGTTATAGGTACAAACAGATAGAAAAGTAATTATAAATTACAGGATCTTAGATAAACATTGAAGTGATGAGTAAACACTTTTTATATCGTCGGTTAGGAAACTTTAAGTTGAATGGTAAGGACAGCTAATGACAGTAAGGATTCTAACAAACTTTCAGACTCAAGCCTTATAACAGAAAGCTTACTTACTTGAAATCTCGAAACTTTTCATGGATAAATTTACAAACAATATTTTTTTTTGTGACAGTTTTTGAGGTACATTACATATGGTATCAGAGAAAAAGTTACAACACTGGGCCTGAACAGGGCCACATTAATTGCTTAGTATATATTATGATTTATGAAGAACTAATAAATCTTTTGGTTACAGACATAAATATTTTTTGTTTTGTGTTGATTATGGCAGCTCAAGAAGGTGCAGAAATCAAGATGGAAGGGAATCCGCAGCAAAGACCTCCTAGAGATCCGAGACAGAACAGTGACAGAAGTTCACCCACGGAGGTGTTGGAAACAATGAGGAGTCTTATTGTTGAACTACAGGTTTTCAAGGCCGACAATGAAAAATTGAAGAAGGCACAGCAGGAACAACAAGAGATAAATGAAGTCTTGTTGCGTAGTATAGTAACCAAGAAAATCCCAAAGGATGATAACCATGAGGAAGAGGTCAGCAAAAGGGCCTCCAAGAATTCTGGTGCGAAAACAGAAAAAGGATATAGTTTGTCTGAAGGGATACCTTCAGCTAAAGACAAAACCATACCAGACAAAAAAAGAAAACAAACAGACCACCTTGAAGGAGAATTTAAAAAGATTAAACCAACTACTTTTGATGGAGAATCCAGTACAAGAGAAGAAGTCGAGGCATGGTTGTTGGACATCAAAAAATACTTCCAAATGTACAACTATTCCAGCAACATGAAGGTCAGAATGGCCATCTACAATTTGAAGGGGAAGGCTAGCATTTGGTGGCAGGACCTAAAATTGGCCAAGGGCCTAAAGGAGAAATAGTTGGAATGGTTTGACTTTAAGAAGTATTTTAAGAAACAATACCTTTTTGAAAGCTATTATGAAAGGAAGACGAAAGAATTCTATGAGTTACGACTCGAACAAATGACAATGGAGGACCTTATAAATAAATTTCTGGAACTACTAAGGTTTGTACCATACATCTGGGAGGATAAGGTAAAAATCCAGCAATTCTTAAGTTGTTTACCATAGTCCTACAGGGACATAATTGAGTTTGACAACCCCAAATCCTTGAGTGAGGCAGTCAGGAAAGCACGAATGTGCTATGACCAGTATAAACAATGGGTAGAGTTTCCCAAGACCTAGAAGGATAAGAAGCAAGATGGAATAAACCAGTGGAAGAAGGGATACCAGCCAGCTCCCTATCGGAATGCAGTAAAAAGTTTCCCAAGGAAGGATTTTCACTCCAATACGCAAGGTAGCGGTAAACCGGTAAACCTAGGAATGAAGAAGTTTGGGGACAACTCCCGCAAGCCATTAAAGTGTTGGGAGTGTGGAGAGCCTCATCTAAGGAGGAACTGTCCATGTTTAATTGCAACAAACAGAACTACTGTCCACAATTTGCAGGAAGCCTTGACAGTAGGAGACATGGGAAGAAGTTTGCATTGGATAAATGCATCCATAGATGGTCGACAAGTTGACCACCAGTCCTCGGTGGTAGAGATCGAAGGTAAAATCCATGACACTCGAATTTCTGTTTTAAATTACCCTGGAGCTACGTTAAGTTATATTACTCCCGATCTAGTAGAGTCGAATAAACTTAAGAAACAAAAGCATGCAAAATCTTGGCTTGTACAACTAGCAACAGGTACTAAAAGAAAAGTAGTTAACTTTATTTTTTATCTTGAGTTCAACTTAGATGGTCAAAAGATAAGGACCAATCTGAACATCCTACCACTAGGATCTTATGATATGATTATCTGGATGGATTGGTTGGAACAACACAAAGCAGTACTAGACTATTATACAAAGATACTTAACTATAAAGATACTTTTGGCACTGTTAGAACAGCCCAAGGTATACCAAAACCTGTATTAGTCAGATAAGTTTCAGCGATGCAACTCAAGAAATGTATTAGAAAGGGATGTCAAGTTTACGCCATCCAAGTGATGAATCTATTAGAAAAAGAAGATAAGCCCAAGTCAGAAGACTTTGTTGTCCTATGTGAATTCAAAGACATGTTTGTAGATGAGATACCAGAATTACCTCCTAGAAGGGAAATAAATTTATCCATAGACTTACTACCCGGATCAGCCCCTATCTCAAAAACACCCTACCGAATGAGTCTACCAGAACTGACAGAATTAAAAATACAATTACAGGAATTGTTGGACAAGGAGTATATCAGACCAAGTGTCTCGCCATGGGGAGCACCAGTCCTCTTTGTGAAAAAAAAATAGGGTACTCTAAGACTATGTATCGATTATAGACAACTGAACAAAGTGACCATTAAGATCAAATACCCCTTACCAAGGATAAATGATCTGTTCGATCAAGTTGGTGCAGCCAAGATCTTCTCAAAATTGGATTTACGATCCAGTTATCATCAAGTTAGGATAAAGGACCAGGACATAAACAAAATAGCTTTTCGTACAAGATACAGACACTACAAGTTTGTAGTCATACCTTTCAGACTCACTAATGCACCAGCCACATTTATGTGCTTGATGAACAACATTTTCAGCCAATACTTAGACAAGTTCGTAGTAGTATTTATCGACGATATTCTGGTTTATTATAAAACGGAGGAGGAACATGATGAACACCTAAGAATAGTTCTGCAAACACTAAGGAAACAAAAGCTATACGCAAAATTTGACAAATGTGACTTTTATCAAAAAGAAATACAATATTTAAGACATGTCATTTCCCCATAAGGTATTGTCGTAGACCCAGAAAAGATAAAAGCCATTATGGAATGGTCAGCACCTAAGGATGTGGCAGATATCTGGTCATTCATGGGAATCACCGGATATTATCGTAGATTTATGGAAGGGTTCTCCAAGATATCCTACCCTATCACGTCATTACAAAAGAAAGGGACCAAGTTTAACTGGTCGAAAAAGTGTCAAGACAGTTTTAACAAGCTAAAAGATTTATTGACATCGACGCCCATTTTGAAGGTAGCAGACCCAGATAAAGACTTCACAGTTTTTGTCGATGCAAGTAAAGAGGGATTAGGTGGTGTTATAACTTAGGAAGGGCACATGATTTGTTATGATTCCTGGAAATTAAAAGAACACGAGAGAAATTATGTCACTCGTGACTTAGAATTGGCAGCAGTAATACATGCCTTAAAAATGTGGCGACACTATATAATGGGAAGAAAATTCTTACTATTGACGGATAATAGCAGGGTGAAATATTTGTTTAACCAACCAAACCTTAATGCAAGATAATCAGGGTGGCTATCCTTCCTGAGAGAATTCGACTTCGAGGTTAGACATATCAAGGGTAAGGAAAATAAAGTAGCAGATGCTTTAAGAAGAAGAGTCCATGGGTTATTTGAGATAAATATCAGCAGGGCAGAAAGTGACCTGGAACAAAGAATAAAAACGACAGGTATTAACGACGGAAATTACACTAAGATGATGGCAGAATTTCAAAACAGTATCACAAACTCAGATAAACTAGAGATAAGTATCGACAAGAAGCGACTATTAATATTTAAAAACAGACTTTACATACCAGATTCAGTAGAGCTAAAATTAACCATTTTAGACGAAGTGCATAAGAAACCGTATTCTGGCCATCCAGGTTACTAGAAAACAATAACAGCACTCAAAAAACTATTTTACTGGCCTAATATGAAGGGCGAAGCAGCAGAGTACTTGGCTAGGTGCCAATATTGTCAGCAGGTTAAGGCTAAACACCATCATCCAGCTGGCCTATTACAGCCATTACCAGTACCAGAATGGAAATGGGAGACCATATCGCTGGACTTTATAACAGGTTTGACTAAAACTCAGAAACAAAATGATTCTATCATGGTTGTAATCGATAAACTCAGTAAGTCTGCACACCTTATTCCTATAAAGTCTACTTTTAAAGCTATTAACATTACTGAAATATTCATGAAAGAAATTTTTAGACTGCATGGTATTCCTAAAATGGTGATTTCAGATAAAGATGTAAAATTTACATCCACTTTTTGGAAGGAATTGTTTGCAGGGCTAAATACTAATTTGAATTCCAATATGAGTTATCATCCACAAATGGATGGATATACTGAAAGGACAAACCAAATCACAGAGGATATGCTCTGCATGTATGTAAGAACAAAACCGAACAAGTGGGAAGACTACCTACACTTGGTAGAATTTGCCTATAACAATGGGTACCAAACTTCAGCTAAGTTGAGCCCTTTCGAAATATTGTACGGCATAAAGTGTACAACTCCAATTAGCTGGGATAACCTGGTTGACAGACTCATGGTTGGACCAGAGATTCTCCAAGAAATGGAGAACATGGTAAGAAAGGTACAACAAAACTTGAAAGAAGCACATGACAGACAGAAGAGCTATGCAGATCAGAAAAGAAGACACTTGGAATTTCAAGTGGGAGACCATGTTCACTTGAAGGTCAAAGCCTGGAAAATCTCGCTAAAGTTAGGGAACTGTGCCAAGCTAGCACCCAGGTTTTGTGGGCCCTTCAAGATACTAGCTCGAATTGGACCCGTAGCATATCAACTTGCACTCCCAGCTAATCTAAGAATTCATAATGTATTTCATGTTTCTTGGCTGAAAAAGTATATTCATGACCCTACTCATATGATTGATTGGAACTTGGTGCAGATGGAACCTGAAGGCGGGTTCCAGGTGGAACCCCTGCGCATTCTGGACCAGAGAGAAATAGCACTTCGGAACAGAGTTGTCGCTCAGGTAAAGGTGAAATGGAAGCACTTTAGTCTTAAGGTGGCCACTTGGGAATTGGAAGGAGATTTGTAGAGATCTCATCCAATCCTTTTCCAGGAAAGTAATGAACACTGAGGATAGTGTTTTACTGAAGAGGGAAAGGATGTGACATCCCCCAAAAATAATTTTTTATGTTTTTTGAAATGTGCTGGAAATTTATTTCCATTTTTGGCAAATTCGAATCTAGAAAATTTTTGCCATTTATGGAAATTCTGAATTTCGAGAATTTAATAATTGTAATTAATTATTGTGAATGTTGGGAAAAGATCTAATCTGACTCAACTAACTAGTTGACTATGACACTTGTATAAAAACAGAACATTTATATATTAAATGCAGGAGGACAAATGGAACATCCATGTTAAAAATCAGCTGACCATGACTCCATGAGTGGGGAACATGTTGGAACTACCTCTGGGATGATTATTACAAGTGGAAAATCAAAGATTTGGCCACTAGAAGCCCCTGAAAATCAAGGATTAAGAAAGATGCAAAAATCCCCAAAGGAGGGAAAAAGACCTGGGCAAAAAAATTGATAAATAGCATATGCGAGGAGGCAAGACACTGCCAAGTATGATGGGAAAGGATTGCGAGTCCTCTTGCTATTATGAGCACTGATAAGAAAGTGTGAGGCAAGGGGATAACTGCTGAAAAATTTGGAATATCGCTGAGGAGTCTCCAAGTTCGCCCTCATGGATTCATGGTCAGGCTAGGGGGTGAATTTGGGCAAGTGATTTGGCTGCCCTGTTCTACGGTTGGGAGGAACGTGGTTGTTCCCTTTGTCTTCCCGCGTATTGAATTCAGATATGTTGATCTACCCCTCTCTATTTTGAATGGCTATGTTTGATTGATGTCAGTTATCTGTTGAGTGATTATATCTAATTGCGTTAATGTAAACCTTTCCCTCTCTGTTCTCGGATGTTTTGTGTGTAACTGATATTATGCATCTAATTGTTCTATATTTGAAATAATTCTTTCAATGGATGACATCTATTGTGGTATTAAATTTACAATCATTGTCTAAATTCTCGAGTGGTCCCTCCCGAAATCTGGATTACTAGGCAAAATTTATTTATATACGATTTGAGTTTAAGAGAGCAGATCCACCTACAGAATAGGTTTAATCTGAAGTCAAAATGATAGGATACTCTGTATGTTTGAAGAAGACCAAACTGTATAGATATAGGTTTATTCCTGTGACTGAAGTGTTAAACAGATCTAAATTTGAGCAATTAGGGTTGAGTAAAATTGTGTCGAAAGGAAACGTGTAGATGCATCGCTAGAATTAAAAATTCCGAACAATCATGCCCTCAAAGAGACTTCCTATATATTACATTTAAGAATTGAAGAAAAAGACAAAATGGCAAGAACCTTATGGATCACCTGGGCACTCATATATTACACATATTGGAAAAACGCCAACTGGAAGCAACCTATCTACATCAAAAAGGTTGATATGATATACGTCTTTTCTTGCTTGTATGATATTTTTTTGTATGCACCAACAACATGCAATAAAATAATAGATGTGTATCGAATGACAAAATTTGGAAAGTTAAAGAAATCTGGAAAAACCCCTCTTGTTTATCAAATGCTAAAACAATCATGAGAATTGACGCCTATCAGAAAATTTTATGCTTTCCTTGTTTGGTTTAAAAACGGTCTACCCTTTCCACAGTTAAAGTCTATGACGAATTTAGAAATTTGCGAAACCCCAAAGTGCTAGTCCCACCTTCCCTTTTTCGCATTTCGGAAGTTGTTATGTTGATGTTTGGACAGTGGAGCTCATGAAGTTTCGAACCCCGAAATCCTGAAATGCGGGTCCCACCTTCCCTTTTTTCTCATTTCAGAAGTTTGTTATGTTGATGTTTGGACACTGGAACTTGTGAAGTTCCGAACCCCAAAATCTCGAAATGCAGGTCCCACCTTCCCTTTTTCGCATTTCAGAAGTTTGTTATGTTGATGTTTGGATACTAGAACTCGCGAAGTTCCGAACCCCAAAACCCCAAAATGCAGGTCACACCTTTCCTTTTTCACATTCCGGAAGTTGTTATGTTGATGTTTGGACACTGGAAATTACAAAGTTCTGAACCCCGAAATCCCGAAATGCGGGTCCCACCTTCCCTTTTTTGCATTTCGAAAGTTTGTTTATGTTGATGTTTGGGCACTAGAACTCGCGAAGTTCCAAACCCCGAAACCCCGAAGTACGAATCCCACCTTCCATTTTTCGCATTTCGGAGGTTTGTATATGTTGATGTTTGGGCACTTGAACTCGCGAAGTTTCGAACCCCGAATTACGTGACCCACTCTCCCTTTTTCGCTTTTCAGAAATTGTGGTATGTTGATGTTTGGGGAATTTGAAATCATGAAGTCCCGAACCCCGAAACCCCCATGTGTGGGTCCCACTTTCCTTTTTCACTTTTTCTAAGTTGTGGTGTTTGGCACTTCTAAACATAAAATCCCAAACCCCGAAACTCTGGCGTGTTGATTCCACTCTCTTTTCGGGATTCGAGAGTTCTTGTGCATTGAGGTTTGGCTTTTGAAATCACGAGATCCCGAACCCTGAAACCCCGAAGTACTGGGTCCATAGTCTTTCCATTTTTTTCCGCGTCTTTGGCAAACAGCATGGCTCCTTTGTTTCATTTTGTGTTTGGCTTTTATAATCGTCGAAACCTGATTGACCTCTGCTTGTTTTTCACAAATTGTAGGAACCTAGAAGGAATTATTGTTATGGGAACAACTCTAATAGTGTAATGAATGGACCAGTAAAAGAACATTGGAGAGTCTTCATCCCGGATAGAGGTATGGAAGTAACAGACCGTATTACAAGTCGTTTGTATTGCAAACATATGGTAATATTTTTATGTAGGGATTTGGCCATAAAATCCCAAAGTTGCTTGTATTGTTAATACTATGGTAGTTTAATAGGTACAAACAGATAGAAAAGTAATTATAAATTACAGGATCTTAGATAAACATTGAAGTGATGAGTAAACACTTTTTATATCGTCGGTTAGGAAACTTTAAGTTGAATGGTAAGGACAGTCGACAACAGTAAGGATTCTAACAAACTTTCAAACTCAAGCCTTATAACAAAAAGCTTACTTGCTTGAAATCTCGAAACTTTTCATGGATAAATGTACAAACAAAAAAAAAAATTGTGACAGTTTTTGAGGTACATTACAAACATGATCATTGATTTGTTACCCACTTTTGAGAGTCCTGCAATAAAATCCATGGATATGTTATTCCATATATGTGTTGGGATCGGTAGTGGTTAAAATTCCTTGAGTGTCTTCACTATATCACCCTTGTTACTTTGGCAAGTGTCACGATTTGCTACAAATTCTTAGATGTTTCTTTTCTTCCCTTCCCAAAAGAAAAAGTGATTATCTCTTTCATAGGCTTTACAAAATCTAGAGTGACTCCTTGTAGGTGATGAATGAAATTCTTTTAAGAACCTTTGTTTTAAGGTAGAATTCATTACCAGAACGATGTGCCCTTTATACCTCAATGTATATTTCTACCATGTATACCCTTTAGGAGGGTTTAGATCTTGTGAAAGCCTTAAGATGAGTTGAACTATAGTGTCATTTGTTATCCATTCTTGATGGGCGTCCTTGAGAAAAATTGGAATTGGTAAAGATAAGGAAAAGGAGGATCCATCCACCTCAAATTTCCTGGATAAAGAATCAACCATCACATTTTCTTTACCCCTCTCACAGATTATCTCATAATCATATCCCATCATCTTGGTGACTCACTTATGTTGTTGAAGGGATGATAACCTTTGTTCTAGAAAATTCTTCATACTACGATGGTTTATCTTGATCTAGAAACACTTTGTTGGCCCTTGGGTATGGATTAAGAAAGAAAGAGAAGAAAAAGGAAAATAAAAGATGAAGTGTGAATTGTGCGGAAGGAACATTGACTGAGATTGGGTCGAAGTGGTCAAAGAAACGGAAAAGAAGGATCGAAGTAAGATAAAATGAGTCATTGAACTAGAAGATCGAGGAAGATAGATAAGAAAGGAGGATGGATCATGGACAACTCAACAAGTGGAAAAATCCACCAATGGATGCTTTGGAGCACCTCGTGGGAAAGATGGAAAGGCAGGCTGGCGAAGCCTGAAAAATGTGGGTCAAAGTGGACCTAGGGTTTTAGACACCTAGGGTTTTGGTATTTAGGTTTTTGACACCTAGGTTTTGACCTAAGGTTGTCTGAGAGTCATTGTAATGTATAAATAAGGACCTAGATGAGAGAAGAGGGGTTTGATATTGGTTGTTGATTCTTAGTTTGTCATTGTGGATTAAGAGAGTGACTATTGTTGTAAGTGAGAGAAGTGTTGTGTGTGAGAGCAGTATGGTATTGTAAGATCTTCAGCTGGGTGCAAATATCAACCTTGCAGTTGGGTGCACAAGTCGAAGAGAGAAAGAGAGAGAGATCTGCAAGCTAAGAGCGCAGATAGAACTGTATGTTTTCCTATAATATCTAGAAATATAGTTCTGTGGACATAGCCCTAGGGAGAGGGTGAACCACATATATATTGTTGTTCTGTGTGATTGGTGTTGTGTTCTTTTTCCTTCTGTTATTATTTTATTGCAACAGTGTGTTAGATCTGAAATATAGCTTGCGCAATAGGCTTAAAGGAGATAAAGAACAACTAGGTTGTTATGTGTTGTTTCCTTGGATCCAATTTGTATTTCCTCTAGTTGTAGAAACCTGTGTCCTGCAACCCCTTATTGCTACTTCAGGTGAGACTGCATCTACTTCACAGGTGTTTCTGAAAGGGAAAGTAGTTAGGGATTGTTGGTGCGTTGTTAGAGTTGAACCCTGGGTCTTCCCCTGTGCCAACAAATGGTTCTGTTGACAGGACCAGGATCTTCTTGAGGGAATGTCAAGGTGGTTTCCATTGAAGATAGAGATTCAAAAGTGGATAGAAGAACAAGAAAAGGACTTCGCTAAAGCTCAAAACAAGAACCCTAATCTTAGTACAGAAGACTGGTTGGGAAAGTATATCTTTGATGATATACACGAGATTTTCTTTGGAGGAATTCATAAGGAGCTATACGAGTGGTTAGCCAGATTAGCAGATACCTAGTTTGAGATCAAATCTAGACCATCTGTGGTTTGGATGTTGGCATTGATCAAGAAGGTCAAGAGAGTTAATAACATCATGTCAAGAGCAGTAGATAATTGGTTTGATAGCACCATTGGAGGATACAATACCGAGTTTTCTATTGACAGAGTAGAGTCATATAACCAAGCAGAGAGATATTTCTTTAAAGGACCTACATGAAAAATTTTACACTTTTTGAAGTTGAATATCAAGATGATATTGCATGAGAAGAACATATTGAAGATACAGTAGTTAGTCAGATTGAAAATCTAATGTTCAGGAAATTAGACAAGGACAACAACACAGAGGTTGGACATACGCGTAGTGGGAGACCATTCAGAGAGGTTCCTCTGGTGAACTTGTTTGAGAAGACTCATGAACCACTAGCACAAGACAAAGAGTTCTACAGTGGAGAAGAGAAAGAGTTATTGAACGAGGAACATTCAGAATCCACTAGGGCAGAGGAAGGGAAGACTGAAGAACCTCACCGAGAAGAATCAGAAACTTCAAGAACTGTGCAGACTGTTGAAGTAAGTACTTTGACTCCTCCTATTGTTTTAGCAGAGTTAAGTAACCAGAGAAGTCAGAGTTATCAGAGCACTGTTACCAGCAGTAAAACACATAATCAATCAAGAAGCTTAGGAATATCTATGGAGGATGAAATGAGGCTACCCATATTTATGGGAGACGGATATGAATATCTTGATCATCACTGGTTTCTATGTGAAGTTGTATGGAGTATTAAGCAAGTCAATGGCAAAGCAGTTAAGAGAGCCCAGTTTAGTACCACCTTGAGAGACCGCGCACTGAGATGGTACATGAAGTTTGTTAAAGGATTTTCACAGCCTAAACCGTTGAATGAGATCAAGACTGCATTGAGTGTAGAATTCAAAAAACCCAAGTCAGAGTCACAATGCATTATAGAACTGAAAGAAATCAAGAAGAAAGTAGTTGAACCTATTTGGGAGTTTGATCAGAGGTTTAATACCTTAACAGGTCGATTGAGTTTTCAAATCCCAGATGAGCAGAACAAGGAATGGTTCATTGCTGCCCTCCTACCACACATCATAGTCCCTCTAATGCAGCAGAAGGTTTCTTCGTAGGCTGAGGCATTGGAAATCACCATGAAACTAGAGTCGACCCCTATGGGAGAATCCAGCTCAGGTATGAGTCAAATTTTGAGTCAGCTAACTAGCTTATCTCTACAGGTCGAAGATATGAATAAAGACAAGGGAAAAGATAAAAGAGAAGACATCTTGTGTATCATATGCAAGTCAGAAGGCCATGATAAAGAGCAATGTCCCCTATTTCATGAATACTTGGCCTCTGGTGCTCCGAGCCCTTTGAACCAAGTTACTCTACCTTGCTTCCAGGTATGTAGAAATAGACATCGCCCTGGTGAATGCTATTACATGAAAAAATATTTTCAGACACCTACAAATCTTTACTGAACATTTTGTAAATCTGTGGGGCATGATGAGAATGACTGTAGGGCTTATGACCTCTTACATGAAAGTTCAAGGGATACATATAAGATTCAAGGCAAAGTACAACAAGAGGGAAATACAACGCATTTCAACTCTCCAGGAAGAGGAAACTTCAACCCTCGCGATGGATTCAGAGGAAGAGGACTAGGAGGAGGCATGGGTTGAGGTCAAGGTCAGATCATTTGTTATAACTACACTAATCCAGGTGGATATCGGTGGCCACCCACCTTTTCCAACTGGCTCAAAACAGCTTTCTAGCAATTTTGATAATTTACTATTTTTAGCAGTTTTTCGGGTCCTGAACTTCTGGAGCCGTTTTGAGGCCCTAAACGATGTTTTTTGGGGTATGTTGTTGTTGCAAAATTTCATCATGAAATTTTGTGCAAATGTTGTAGTCCTCGGATAGATATTTCCAATGGGCTATCATATGCCTAAAATGGAGATCGTATGCAAAAGTTACGACCCCGAGAAGTTGATGTACTGACTTACCCAAACGGGGCCCACATGACTTTTGGCGCTTCATCTCCTAGGGTTAGGTTTTTGGATGTTTAGGGTTTTTGAAAATCCTATGTATTGTAAAAAGGCCTTGAGAGCCTCATTGCAATCATCTTCTTGCGAATGAGCACAGCCGTCACATCTCTTCTCAGAGATAAGCCGCCACCATTCCAGCAAGTTTGTTTTTCGCTGCATTTTACAGTTTCAGCTTATTTCCTTATTGAATAGAAAACCAGTTTTACTATATCCTTGTTATTCTGTGTTAAGCATCTGGTAATAATCTGTAGTCATTTTTTTCTTCTCATAAAATCTAGATCAGGGAAATTTCTGCTGAATTTGGCCCCGAGTGAGCCACTTGCCCTGGTGCAGGAGCTGCCCTGCTTTGACGACTCGATAAAGATGGATCCTTTGTTGTCGAGTGCCCTTGATATGTGTGTCCACAATATGATCACTGGATGCATGTTGTATGTAGTTAGGGTTGAGCTCTGTTGGTGTCATCTGTTCTGCTACATCTGAGGTGTCCAATAATGGTGGGAAATAAGGTCGAAGGAGGTCCACATTGAACACTGGGTGTAGGCCAAGGAAAGGAGGAATGTTGAGTGCAAAAGCATTATCCCCCATAGCCTTGGTGATGGTGTACGGCCCATATCGGAGTGGGTGAAGCTTATGATGGGGTCCTATAAGGCGTTCTTTCTGCAAGTGCAACCAAACTTTGTCACCCACCTGAAACTTATGTGGAACCCGATGTTGATCATGGAGCTACTTGTACTTGTCATTAGACTTCTGTAGGATATCTTGAACCTGTTGGAAGATGTGTTGGATCCTCTCAATGAATCGGGTGGCTTTGTCAGTCTCATTTGGAGCAGGAGAGGAGTCGGTCAAGGTGACTGCAAGGGGAAGTGCAACATCTATGGGACCCAATGGTTGGAATCCCAACCCCACCTAAAAGGGGCTGTGGTCGGTTGAGTTATGTAGGGCTTAGTTGTAGCTATTGTAGACATAGGGAAGACTCTCATCCCATGTGCGGGGGTGCTTGGAATTATACATGCGCAGGATATGCACGATCATTCGATTTACGACCTCGGTTTGGCCATCTATCTGGGGGTGGAAGGCCGTGGATTTGGTGAGCTTGGTGTCCAGCAGTGACCAGAGGCTTGACCAGAATGTGCTGAGAAATCGACTGTCCCAATCTGAGACAATGGTTTGTGGGATTCCAAAATGTACCCAGACTCGTTCAAAGAAGAGCTTGGCAGTGGCTTCTGTTGTGATGCTCTTCTTGCAAGCAACCAGAATCGCCATCTTAGAAAAGCGATCAACAACCACAAAAACATAGTCATTTCCCCGCTTGGTGGATGGGAGGCCCGACATGTAGTCCATTGAGATGGATTCCCATGGTCTTTCAGGAGTAGGAAGAGGAGTGTACAGGCCCTATTTCTTAGTGGTTGGTTTGGCAATAGCATAAGAAGTGTAAGACCTGATATACTTGCTGACCTCCTGTCGAAGTTTCAGCCAGTAGAAATGTTTTTGTAGCATCACCACTATCTTTTTGACGCTGAAGTGTCTTGCCACCCGACTGTAGTGGGCTTCCCAGATCAGCTTCACTCGCTCACTTGAGGGAACACATATATGGCCCAGACGACACAACAACCCATCCTGAAGATGGAAATTATTGACAACTGCCTTTGCACCCAACATTTGGTAGGTGGTGGTGAAGTTCAGGTCTGTCTCATATAGTTGGGGCCATCCGGAGGTCTCATGGCCGCAGGAGTCTAGCACTGTGGTGAGTGCAGCGACTGGTGGTCTGCTGAGGCAATCAACGACACGGTTGGTGCTTCCTATTTTATACTTGATGTTGAGGTGGAATTGCTGCAAGTATGTGGACCACTTTTGATGGCGATCATTCTGTAATTTTCCTTGTGTCTGCATGAACTGCAGTGGCTTATGATCAATGTGGATGATTGTCTCCCTCCCAAGAATGTAATGTCTCCACTGGCGGCAGGCTTGCACAATGGAGTACATTTCTTTGTCATAAGTAGGGTACTTACAGACAACATCTGATAGTGTTTCACTATGATAGGCCACGGGGTGGCCGTGCTGCGTGAGAACGACACCCACAACACAGTCTGAAGCATCAGTCTCAATCTCAAAGGGCTACTGCAGGTCTCGTAGTGAAATTACTAGGGCTGAGCACAAGCGTTGCTTCAAATCATCAAACGCTTGTTGTTGGGGATGGCCCCATACAAATTTTGCCTTACCACCACCCCTGGTTATTTGGCTGAGGGCCCATGCAATATGGGAGAATCCCAACACAAACCTGCGGTAGAAATTGGCAAGGCCCAAGAAGCTCCAAAGCTCAGTGAGTGTGGTTGGGGCTGGCCAGTCATGGATGACTTGGATCTTGGCTGGATCCACATGTACGCCATGTTGATCAATGATCTAGCCTAGGTAATGGACCCTGTCCATGTCGAAGGAGCATTTTTCCAAGTTGGCATATAGCTTGTGTTGCCGCAGGGTGTGCAGAACCTGCTGAATATGTTGCAAGTGTTCAGCCCAAGTCTTGTTGTAAATGAGAATGTCATCAAGATACACCACTACAAAAGTATTGGTGAATGGTCATAGGATATCGTCCATCATCCTCATGAAAGTGGCTGGAGCGTTTGTCAGACCAAAGGGCATGACCAACCATTCAAAAAGGCCTTCCTTTAACTTGAAGGTGGTCTTCCATACATCTGTCTGTTCTATCGGGACCTGGTGGTAGCCAGACTTCAGATCAATCTTACTGAAGTATTTGGCCCCCATGAGTTGATCAAGGAGGTCGTCGATTCGAGGAATCGGGTACCAGTTTCTAACTGTGATTTTATTCAGAGCTCGATAATCAACACAAAGTCGCCAGGTTCCATCTTTCTTCTGTACCAGCACGATTGGGCTCCTGCAAGGTGATGAGCTAGAACGGATGTGCCCCTTGTGGAGCAATTCTTGGATCTATCACTTGATCTCCTCATTCTCTAACAGAGAGCAACGATAGACTGGCCCATTGGGCAGCGGTGCGTCGGGGGTCAGATCGATGGGGTGCTTGACCTGGAAGTGCAGAGGTACCCCGGTAGGCGAGGAGAATATATCCAAGTATTCTTCCATGACCTTATCTACTTTCTTCTACTGTGTGGAGAGGTCAGCCGCAAAGATCCTAGATGTGGCTGTGATTTTTCTCTCATTATGAGAGTGGATCACAAAGAAGACAAACTTCCCTGTCTGAGAGATGACCTTCCTACATTGCTTAGCAGATATCAAGGAAATAGCACTAGGTGGGACAGCCTCGAGTATCCTATACAATTTCTTGTTCAAAGTAATAATAACACTACAAGGCCTAGACTCATATACAGCATGACGTTTCCATAAGGTTGGCCCAAAAGAACATCACAAACTTCAAGAGGAGAAACATCACACAATACCTCATCTTTGAAGGGCTTGATGTCGTATGACAGTCGACATTGTTGGCTGATGCGAAGATCGCTTCCTTGGCGGACCCATCCAATGGTGTAGGGTTTTGGGTGTGGCGTTGTCGGCAGGGCTAGTCGCTTGATGAACTCTGCTGAGATGAGGTTTTTCTAGCTACCACTATCAACAATGAAGTGTAGTGGGGTGCCTTTTACCCACATCTGGGAATGGAAGAGGCGCTCTCCTTCTTCTGGCTCGTCTGGTTCACCATGCTGGAGCTTGGTGGTAGCAACGGTGGCATTGGATTCCGCGTCAATGATCCTTCTTCCCCTTTCTGGTTCTGAATCAGAGTCAGAACCCACATCTGATTCAGAGGCTTTCACTTCATCCACTAGTGTCTGCTTTGAGCGACAGTCAGTAGTGTTATGCCAAGGGCTCTTATGGAAGTCTCACCACTTCCCGGTATCTTTCTTTGTCTTTCCAGTGTCCTTCTTTTCTTGTGGCTTGGACTGGTTGTCTTGATACTATGCATCTTTGCCCTGTCCTTTTTTCTGTGGGTTGGGGCCACCCTTTCCTGGCTTTTGTTGTGAGGGGTTCCCCGACCCAAATTGTCGTGTCTTTTGTTTGAGCTTCTGCTCGATTTTGACAACATATTGGTAGGTCGCGCCCAAGGATGAGATGTCCAGAAATTCCATTTTGGTCTGGATGTATCTATGTAGAGCAGTGCGATACTTGAGCACCAGATGTCTCTCTGAATCTTTGATACCCAACTTGGTGCACAAGGGATGGAAGATATTTGTGAAATCTGGCACTGCTTGGTCTCTTTCTTGCCGCAGTGTGGTCCATTTTGTATACAAGTCGTCCTAACTTCTGACAGGGTAGTATTGTTCCTTAATAGCATCCCTGAAGGATTCCCAGGTGGCCGTGACTGTAAATAATGAAGGTTCCTCTATTTCCTTTTGCTCACAGAAAGTTTCCCACCAATCTTTGACATGGGGAACGGCTTTGAGGAGCGCAAAAGTAATCTTTTCTCTATTCGAAAAGTTATGGACAGAGAAATACCCTTCTAGTAGATTCAACCACTTGTCTACAACATCTGCATCTATCTAACCTTCAAATATAGGAATATCAAAGTTTATTTGTACCTTGAAGGGGGTGGTGCCTCCGCTCGAAGAAGATGCGTTGCCTGTTGGTAGTCGCCGAAGGATTTGTGCAAAATTATCCATCATCTCGTTCCTCTGTTGCATGAGGGCTTCCTCAATCAATAGTTTGAAAGGATCTCCTATCTTATCATCTTTCTTTACTCCTTCCATGAGAGGTCGCTTGGGTGTGCGAGAGATTTTGTCCTCAAGAGAAACAAGCTCAAGACCCAAATCTTTGTACTCTGACCTCGTTGGGGACATGCATTAAGACGACAAGGAGAAGATCGCTCTGATACCACTGATCCAGATTTTATGAGCAGAATGAAATGAATACAGATTATTACTAGATGCTTAACACAGAATAACAAGGATACAGTAAAACTGGTTTTCTATTCAATAAGGAAATAAGCTGAAACTGTAAAATGCAGCGGAAAACAAACTTGCTGGAATGGTGGCGGCTTATCTCTGAGAAGAGATGTGACGGCTACGCTCATTCGCAAGAAGATGATTACAATGAGGCTCGCAAGGCCTTTTTTCAATAAACAGGAGTTTCAAAAACCCTAAACATCCAAAAACCTAACCCTAGGAGATGAAGCGCCAAAAGTCATGTGGGCCCCGTTTGGGTAAGTCAGTACATCAACTTCCCGGGGTCGTAACTTTTGCATACGATCTCTGTTTTAGGCGTATGATAGCCCATTGGAAAGATCTATCCAAGGAATACAACATTTGCACAAAATTCCATCTTGAAATTTTGCAACCGCAACATACCCCAAAAAACGTCGTTTAGGTCCTCAAAACGGCTCCAGAAGTTCAGGACCCGAAAAACTGCTAAAAATAGTAAATTATCAAAATTGCTAGAAAGTTGTTTTGAGCCAGATGGAAAAGGTGGGTGGCCACCGATATCCACTTGGATCATACACACAACCAGGTCACTTGGAAAGGGACTTCCAGAACCCTTGTACCACTTGCAGCTATTGCAACTCATTTGAACATGTCATTGAAGATTGTCCTGCGTTGTTAGCCAAACTTCAGGAGATACGAGGAGGAAACTAGCAAGTACAACTAATCTCAGCAGAACCTCGTGGCGAGGATCCCAGAGTCATTGTTATCACTAGAGGAGTCATTGTCACAGGAGAAGACAGAGTGACCCCAGGAAAGACTACAGAAGAATCAAGGGTCAGAAGAGCTACAAAGAAGACACAAGAGTTTGATCTAAGGAGAGAGAAGCACACGTTTGAAGAGGAAGTAAAATAATTTGGAAGAGATTAGGATTATTCATCAAAGACACAACCAAAAGTGAGAGAATGTGGAATTCCTCTGGCATTCGATCAGTCTACCTCACCCAAAGAAGGAAAAGAGGTAACAAAGCTTATGGAATTCTTATGTACTTGCATTAATTTGATTAAGGATGACAGAGTTGTACACAAGCTACAAAATTTGATCAGACACTATGAGATAGGTAGGATAGCCCCTCTGTTGAATAAATCAGTACATCAAGTATCCAGAAAGAGAAGGACAAATAAGGAACTACACCTTAATGCTCAAATTGGATATTACAATATAGATTATGTGGTCCTCGACTTAGGGTCAGAAGTCAATGTTATGATGAAGCAGACCTGGGCACTAATGGAAAAACCTAAGTTGATTTATTCTCCTATCAAGCTCAGGATGGCTAATCAGCAGGCAATAATCCCCTTTGGAAGACTGGAGCTTGTCCCTGTGGACATCAACGGGGTAAGGACGTTTGCAGACTTCGAGGTGATTGAGATAGTTGTCCTTATCCTGCACTGTTAGGAATTGATTGGGCTTTCAATAATTATATTGTTGTCGACTTAAAGAAAATAAGAATGAAATTTGAAGGTGATGGCCTTAGGGTCATTTCACCTCTGGATCTTGACGAAGGTCATAGATACACAGATCCCATCAGAGAAGAATATCGTGCATACGAGCTAGAGAATATTTATAAATTGACAGCTAGACAGTAGGATTACATTAAGCCTACAACAGATGGGAATTTAAGCTGGCGAAGTGACAACGCATGCTCATCAGATTCGGAAGAAGCACTAGAGAACTAGCAGAAAAAAAATGTATGAATTTTCTACGCGGAGATGTGCCAGATTTAGTAGGGAAGTTCTCTCAATTGGCACAGAAGTCAATAATTTTCCCACATTTGATGGTTTAAATAATTTAGAAACTTTCTTATTGAAATTTGAAGAAATCGTACCAGTACAACAGAGATTGTTGGCACTGGATAATGCCTTGAAAGAAATGCCAGCGAGATGGTGGGGGACGCACATGAAGAACATCGCAAACTGGGTGCAATGTCGCACTCTAATCACAGTGTGCTTTCCAGACCAAGTAGAAGGGTGCGAGGTTAGATACATAGGTCAAAGTTTTCTGAAGGACCATGTGCGAAGTTGTGAGGAAGCCTGGAGTTGCATTCCTCAAGAGAAGTGGGTGCATAAATTCATTAACACTTTGGACACAACCCCTATCAATTGGTATATTGAAGAAGAACTGTGCCTCACCACTGTAGATTGGTACAGTATGACTCAGAACTTTGTAGCTACATTTTTATTTGAATTTCAGTACCCTATAGTAGATCAAGCTTTACAAGTTGTAAGACAGAAAGTCTTTGACGAGGCACCTAACCTCCCTGTTGAGCAAGAAGAAGATGAATGGACTGCACCTCTTCAGAAATTGCAAGGTTGTTACAATATCAATGATGATGAAGATGATGATCCTAGGAATGTGAACATCGCATAAAAAAAAGGACAGAGAGACGTAGAAGGACCAGGATTTGAACTACCTTTTATTGGACAGCCAATTAAAATCAAGAAAGTTAATAGTAGAAAAGAGAAAGCACATAAGCTCGCAAACGTTGGAGGTTATTGGGATGATGCCACTATTGATAAGATCATAGAACTATTGCATGAATATCAGGACTTGTTTCCAACCAAGTTCACTGACATGAAGGGAATTAAAGGGCCCATGGGAGAAATGAAGATCCCCTTGAAACCAGATGCAAGGCCAGTTAAGAAGAGACCCTACAAAATGAATCACAAGTATAAGTAGAAACTCAAGATTGAATTAGACAGAATGTTGGAATCAAGAATCATAGAACCTATTGAAGATTCAGAATGGATTATCCCTATGGTGGTTCAAGATAATAAGACAGGAGATATTAGAATCTATGTAAACTTCAGAAAACTGAATGATGCATGTTTACATGATCCATTCCCTACACCGTTTACTGACGAAGTGTTAGATAATGTTGGAGGACAAGAAGTTTACTCCTTCACAGATGGATTTTCAGGTTATCACCAGATAATTATTGCCAAGGAAGATCGCCATAAGACCACATTTTCAATAGAATGGGAATCCTACTAGTACACAGTGATTCCTTTTGGATTGAAGAATGCACCAACCATCTTTTCTAGGGTGGTGGTCGAAGCATTCAAGGAATTTCTACATAAATTTATGGAAGCATATTTTGATGATTGCACTGTTTTGACTAATGTTGGATAAGTGTAGGCAATGTTAGATTGCCCTGAACCTGAAGAAGTGCATCATCTTTTCACCCTTTGGAGTGTTGCTAGGACATATTGTGTGTAAGCAGGGGTTGCTGGTTGATCCTTCCAAGATTTCCATCATTGTTGATCTACCCCCTCCTACTTCAATAAGACAGTTGTGCATTGCGCAGGGACATACTAGATACTACAGAAAGTTCATCAAGGGCTATGCACAGATAACATCACCCATGGAGAAGCTTTTAAAGGAATATTGTCAGTTTCAATGGTCAGAGGAATGTCAGCGAAGCTTCGACACACTAAAACAGAAAATGGTTACTGCGCCTATTCTGGTTTTCCCAGATTGGAGTAAGGAATTCCATGTGCACGACGATGCATCATCTATTGCATTAGGATCAATGTTACCACAACCAGGAGCAGGAGATATTAACCATTCATTAGCCTTTTCTAGTAGGAAGATCTCAACAGTTGAGATTAATTACACTACCACTGAGAAAGAAGGCTTAGTCATGGTGTATGCGCTGCAGAAGTTTTTTCACTACTTGTTGGGAGGACACTTTAAGATTTTCACCAATCACTCTCCGTTGAAATACCTAGTCAACAAGCCAGTATTGGGGGGAAGGATATTCATATGGCTTCTGTTATTTTAGGAATATGATTTTGAGATTGTGGTCAAGCCAAGGAGAATGAACAAGGGACCTGACCACTTGTCTAGGGTAGAACATGGAGAGGAACCTACTAGTTTTGAGGATACGCTACCAGATGCATAGTTGCTAGCCATCAGAAAGGTTGATGATCACTTCACCAAGATAGTTCAGTTCCTATCAACAGGGATGGCACCTCACAAATATATCGTTATTCAAAAGAAACAGCTGGTAGTTCGTGCTGCAGATTTTTCACTTATAGCTGGACAGCTACATAAGATGGGACTTGTTGACATCCTGAGGAGATGTGTTATGGAGGCAAAAAGACCATTGATTCTGGCAAAAGAACATGAAGGCATCACAGGAGGATACTATGCAGGAAAATAAACAACGCATAAGCTTCTTAGAGCTGGCCTTTGGTGGCCCACTTTACACAAAGATGCTAAGGAATACTACAGAGCATGCGATGTATGCTAAAGAGTTGGGAAACCTTAAAGAAGAGATGAGATGCCTTTATCACCTCAGATAACCTTACAAGAATTTGAGAAATGGTCCATTGATTTCATGGGACCTATCAACCCACCAGGAAATCACACAGGAGCTCGATACATAATCACTACGACAGAATATTTGACCAGATGCGCAGAAGCAAGAGAAGTTAAGGACTGTAGTGAAACTACAGCTGCGCGATTCTTATTTGATGATATCATAACCAGGTTTGGATGCCCGAAGATCCTTATGAGCGATCAAGGTACACATTTTATTAATAATATTATTGAATCCTTGACTCAATAATTTGGGGTTCATCATCAGAAGAGCACACCTTACCATCCTCAAGTGAATGGTACAATTGAATCTTTCAACAAGATCTTGGAGACAGTGCTGGAAAAGATTTGCAGTGTGAACATAGATGATTGGGATTTGAGAGTACTAGTAGTGTTATGGGCCTATAGAACCACTTGCAAGAAGCTGACAATGCAGACTCCCTTTAATTTGGTTTATGGTCTAGAAGCAGTAGTACCTATGGAATATTTAGTTCCTAGCTTAATAATTGCAGCATTTACAGATATGGATGACACTGGCGCTGTTCAAAACATGCTTACACAGTTGGTAGAACTAGAGCAAGACAGATTTATTGCATGATTCCATCAGCAGGTCTAGAAGGAATGAGAAAAGGCTTACCATGACAAACACATCAAGAAGAAAGCCTTTAAGCAAGGAGATCGAGTATTGGTATATGACAGCAAGTTCATGAAGCATCTAGGGAAGTTCACGACACATTGGTTGGGGCCATATGAGGTGGCCTATGTTACATAAGGAGGAGTTGCGTAGTTGAAGACTTTGAACGAAGAATGGAAGGAAGGTTTAGTGAATGGGAGCCGGTTGAAATTGTACTATGAAAACTAGTTGTCTCACAACTCTCGGTAAAAGAAGAAGGAGAAGGGTCTAGGTACCATGTATAGTTGAAACTAGGTACTAGACACATAAAATATAGTCTGCACAAGGAAGGGAGAACTGAGCAAAAAGCACAGGTTTCTCTATGCGGTCTGAAGTTGAAGTAAAACAGAAAATTCATACCTACAGTGCCTTGGGACAAGTCACAGGTGAGTTTTGGGGGCATGTTAGCCCTTGGGTATGGATTAAGAAAGAAAGCGAAGAAAAAGGAAAAGAAAAGATGAAGTGTGAACTACGTGGAAGGAACATTGACTAAGATTGGGTTAAAGTGGTCAAGGAAGCGAAAAATAAGGAGTGAAGTAAGAGAAAATGAGTCATTGAAAGAGAAGATCGAGGAAGACAGATAAGAAAGGAGGACAGATCATGGACAACTCAGCAAGCGGAAAAATCCACCAATGGATTCTTTGGAGCACCTCGCAGGAAAGATGGAAAGACGGGCTGGAGAAGCCTGGAAAACATAGGCCAAAGTGGACCTAGGGTTTTAGACACCTAGGGTTGTGTTATTTAGGGTTTTGACACCTAGGTTTAGACCTAAGGTTGTCTGATAGTCATTGTAATGCATAAATAAGGACCTAGATGAGAGAAGAGGGGTTCGATGTTGGTTGTTGATTTTGATTTTGTCATCGTGGATTAAGAGAGTGACTATTGTTGTAAGAGAGAGAAGTGTTGTGTGTGAGAGAAATCTGGTGTTGTAATATCTTCATCTGGGTGCGAATATCAACCCTGTAGCTGGGTGCACAGGGAGGAGAGATAAAGAGAGAGAGATCTTCAAGCTAAGAGCGTAGATAGAACTGTATGTTTTCGTATAATATCAAGAAACATAGTTACGTGGACGTAGCCCTAGGGAGAGGGTGATCCACATATATCTTTTTGTTCTGTGTGATTGATGTTGTGTTCTTTTTCCTTTTGTTATTATGTTATTGCCTCAATGTGTTAGATTTGAAATATAGCTCGTGCAATAGGCTTAAAGGAGATAAAGAATAACTAGGTTGTTGTGTGTTTTTGCCTTGGATCCACTTTGTGTTTCCTCTAGTTGTAGACACTTGTGTCCCACAACCCCCTATTGCTACTTAGGGTGGGACTGCATCTACTTTGCAGGTGTTTCTGAAAGGGAAACTAGTTAGGGATTGTTGGTGCGCTGTTAGAGTTGAACCCTATGTTTGCCCCTGTTCCAACAAACTTCCCTATGAGATATAAGAAGTATGTCTCCATCACATGAAGTATGGCCATCATCTCTTTCTCATCTATGGATTTACACAAATTAGAGTCACATAACTACTTACTAGTGAATGCCAAGGGGCACCCTTCTTGCATCAAAATTGTTCCAGGACCTCTACCCAAGGAATCACATTCTAGGAAAAAAGTGTTAGTAAAATATGGCACTGTTAATATTAGAGTATTGCACATGACATCCTTTAAAGCTGAGAATAGTTTCTTGATTGTCTCACTCCATACAAAGGCATTTTTTTTTAGCAAGTGAGCAACATTTTTTCCAATTTTTTTTGTAAACTTCATGTAGTAGCCAATAAGTTGTAAGAACCCATGCATGCTATTCAACATATTAGGTTGGGGCCAATATCACATAGATGAAACTCTCTTGGTATATACTCATACTCCATCTGTGTTATAGAAAGATTTGTCTCACCCTATGCAATCTTGCACATAAGGTCGTTTTCCATTTCCCTATGCAGACTTATCATCCCTGTTTGTAAAATGCCAAAGCTAAAAATACATATTTTTCCACATGTACACACCTTTCCTACTATACAGCATGTGTATATGTAGGTTGCACCACTACAGCCCATGTACATCGGGATTTGTGCCCAAAAATGAAATTTGGTGTCGGTTTTCCATGTCACAATAGGAGATCTATGATCCTTGGCCTTCCATATACTAGAAATGTTTCGACTCGGCCCTTCAGTTCCATTTGAAGGTTATAAATGGGTCAATGTTGAGCTATGGAAAAGAGGAGAAATAATTCAACTTTGAGAGCAAAGTTACTCTGGAGAAATTATTTACTTCATATTAAGTTTGCATCCCTTTGTCCTTTAAGTCTGAACATGGTGTTCAACCCCCAAGCTCTTCCCTTATTGATTGAGAACCTCATTTTTTCTCTTTTATGATCTTGCCTTTGGTGGAGGCCCATTTGGAAGGAACTTAGTTTCTCGGTTCTGAATCATGCCGACACGAAATTCTGTAACATTTTCACTTATGTTGATCATATATTAATAGAAATACTCTTTTCCCGTCCAATTGATATCTTGCAAATATTTGAATTATTATTCCATGGGCATATTTTTCATGTTTATTAATGGATTATTCTATTGAATGTGTTAACATCATTTATTATCACCATATTCTTTCTTCTCTTGGTCGTTGAGGACTAGTTGCAGGTATATTGCTTTGGGTCAAGTGCTCAACGGTGGACTTCATCGAACGTCTAAACGAGGTTGGCCTATTATCTTATCTTGCTAGCATATTTTTTTACATAGAATACTTGAGAATAGAGTTGATTTATGTAGCCATTTCTGTCTGTTGTGGTTTACCCTAGCCATAGATATATTTTCCTCGTAACAGAATCAGCGACCATACTAGGAATTGAATCTTCTTTCTTAGGGTTTAGAGTACTTTTCTCCTTAGATTCCTCTTGTTCCTATTTCGTTTCTTGTCGTATCATTGCTTGACAACCTCTGTTCACTTTGGGTCTGATTTTTTCAGCCTTCTCCCTTGCCTATATTTGTTTTTGAAACATATATGTGGTTTTTTTCTTGACAGTCACGTATATACGCGATCTGTCCCTCTCCAAGTTGCATACATACACTCTGTTTCCTTGAACAGTCACATACATCAGCCTTCTTTGCTTATTAGTTGGGTTTGGTGGTTGTTGGGTGGGATTTTATGTTTGTTGAGTCTTGTTGGATCTTTGTAGTGACTTTTAAGTGCCTATGGGATGACAAGAAACCTATCTTTGGTTGAATTCCTGGGCAGAGTCTTTCTCATCATATTTTCATTTTGATTGTCTTTGTACATTGGGTTGGGTGTCTTGTTGCTTGGTATCCAACTTGAGTTATCTTTTTCTATACACAGTAGAGTTTTATATATCAATTTGATGTTCACTCCATGCATTTTCATTTTTCTTATATTGAAAATACAAAAATATTAGGCATTTTTCATTACTTGGCATTTTTTATCTTTTGAGTCTTTGTCATTAGTTTAGTGCATGTAAAGAAAGGTTGCAGTTTTACTTCAAAATTGTAGTGTTGAAATTGAAAATTGCATTTGTTTTAAGAAGCATATCATTCATTGAAAATTGAAGTTAGGACTTTGCATTATATTCATATTTACTTTTCTTGCTGAGTCATAACATCATGAGTTTCACTACCATACATTTTTGAGTAATCACGGCCACTAAAATTAACGCTATAATTTAAAATTGATTAGTCACGATTTTATTTTCTAGGGTGCACAAACTAGCTTAGGATTTAGTGCCTTGGAATAGGATTTTGTGAGTAAACTTCTCCAAGGAAATTAAATCAACATATGTGTCTAACAAAGGGAGTGGAGAAATCCATTGTATAATTGGTAATATCAGGAATCGTCGCTCACACCAGAGTTAATAATGAGGTCGCACAAGGTTGGTTGAAGGGATATCCCCCCAATACCTTCTTAGTGTCAGAGATATTTTTGGGGATCTATTCATATATGGGGATCTTGCTAGTGCCTTTACCTCCATGGGAGGTGGTACTTTCAAGGTTTTGGGCTTTGCTACCCTACCCATACGATGGACCTGGCTTACGACTGCTCACCTGTGCATCGGTTATACATTGGTTTCTTGACTTAGGTGCCACATAGGTTACTTGCAAGGGTTATTCTACAGGTACCCTAGATCAGATAAGGGTCAGACAACACACAGCATTTATGGAGGATTACCTCTCTGGGAGGATCTGACCGACTAGTTGTTAAGCCCATGAGGGCCCTTATAATTGATTTTGTTACCTTTGATCTTTAGCAGGGAGTCTCAGGCCCCTCTTGGGTGAGACATACCTTATTTAGGGAGGGATGCCACTTTCAACCACTTTACCCCATTTGTGTGCATATTGATCGTTTGAATTTTGGTGCACTCTTTGATTACTTGTTGGCCTTAGGATTTATTTTTTATCTTTAGAGTCTTAAGTCATCGTGGAGTCGGACCAGTGTCCCTACCAGTCCCATCATTGGTTATAGTTACCACCGTATTTCGAGTCTGTGCCTTCTAAAAGGCATAGAGTTATTAGACGTGGTACACACACCTCCACTGTTCAGACTTGTGATTCTACAAGGATGAGTAATGAACCTAATCTTCAAACACTGGGATCCCTTCGACTCCCACACCTACTATAGTTAATGGCACCCCTTCGACTCCTGCAACCACAATGGTTGTAGTGCCGGAGGCACCTATCATTACTATGGCTCGAACTATAGTGAATGATCATTCTCTTGCCTCGAACCCATTTGGGTCTCTTGGTCACTCATCGGGCTATAATGTTCAGTCCATCCCTATGGCCTCTAGTCCATTGTCCTATGGTATGTCGAACTTTACTTCAAAGTTTTCAAACGCCATCCTAGTTGTTTTCCCTAATGCTAGCATTGGACTTGGGGGAACTACACATCCTTATACTCCATTTTTGTTTGGTGGTTCTCAAATCCCTCAAACGAATCCTAATGGAGGCATTCCTTCTTTTAACCCCGAGTATAATCCTCTTTCTTCTGGGTGGAACAACCAACCTGGCGGACAATATTTTTCTCAAGTTTCGTCCTATACCTCTACCTCCTCGGTGTTGATTCTGACCAACACGTTTGGCATGACGAATCCACCTCTATCCTCTGGATTCACACCCGGAGGAGTTTAGTTTCACGCTTGGGAAACCCCCAACATGGATCAAATATGGCTGGGGGTAATTTTTATAACCCCCATCAGAACATTTCTACTGGAATGATTCCCAACCAACCTTTTATGAATCATCCCGGAGGAGGGTCTTATAATCCCGGACAGGGCCATGGTGCTTACCATAACCCTGGATGGGTTGTAGTTCCTCAAACACAATCTTTCCAAGGAGCTTGGGGCCAGATGTCGCAACCCCGTCTCCCTTTTCTGGCAATGCTTAATTTGGCAGACTTGTCTAAGTTGATGAACGACCCAGTGAGTCATGATCCCACATGGCCCCCCATCCCCACCAAGATTCCTTCAGACATTCTGAAATTCAAAGGTAAGAATGGCGAGGATCCTAGTGATCACTTTACTACCTTTCACCTATGGTGCTCCTTGAATTCCCTTAATGACGATTCCATATGATTAATATTTTTTCAACACACCCTCATTAGGGTCGCTGCGAAATGGTATTTCGAGATACCTAGGGGGGCATATGGGACCTTTAGTCAGATGGTGTTGGTCTTCCTTAACCACTTCCAATTGTCTGTTCATTAAGATGTTGGCCTAGAAATTTTGTCGACTTTACGCTAAGACACAACCACTCATATCTCAGATCATATCCAAAAGTGGCGTAAATGGAAGAGGTTGATTAAGACCTCCATATCCCCGACATTTCTTTTAGAATGGTTTATTAAGTATTTGAAACCTCCTATCTCAAAGGATGTTGCTACATCCAAGGTTACCACTGAGGAAGAAGTAATTTACAAAGACCAACAGTTATATCTTATATATGCTCAGTTTGGGATGTTATACCACATTCTTTCGGACGCACCGTGGTCAACTTATGACCCTAGACAAAAGCTCATACCTCATGCCAATGGAATTGTAGGTTCCTCCATTATAAAATCTGTAGACGCGGTGACAAGCCATTTGTAATAGTTGTCTCTAAACCAGTCTGCAAGAGGTCCAGCTTCATCTATGTCTTCCAATCCCACTTAGTCGGCGGATGTACATTCTATGCAATCGTCGGTCGACCCAAATTGTAACCAGCAACCAGGTGTGAATAAGAAGAAAGGACGCAATAACAATCATAAGGGTGGAAAAAATAATAATAAACCCAAGGAAAATGGTAATAATGAGAAGATGAATGATAATGTTGGAGAGGGAAAGAGAGAACGACGTAAGGTGAAATTTCCTTGTAAGCTTTGTACAGATGATCACCTTACTCATTTATGCCCCAAGCTTGAGGAAGTTGCGAGGCTATTATCTCTACCACTCGTTGCACTGACGAATCCCTTCCCACATAATCAGCACATGGCCTCGAGTTCCTCAAACACCATAAATGTGGCTGGTGGGAGTCAAAACCCACCGTTGTAAGACGAAAACCATTTGTGTATGAATATGGTCGATTGATCTGAAAACAGATCCAGAAGCCTGATAGGGCTTGAAAAATGCTCAAAAATGAAAGTGCTCAGAATCAGACAAAACCTGTGCCATTGCGTCCTTCTCGTCTTCCTGATTCCGGTGGTATAATTTTTATTGCAAACGGAGTTCGTATGAGGAAGATATCGCATTCTGTCCGCCGAGCCAAACAGGCAAAATTTTGGATGTTGACTGTACCTGTCCGTACAGTCCGTACAGACACGTGTCAGTCCGTACAGCTGACGTGGAAGGGCCGTACAGCTGACGTGGGCCAACCAAAAGGCGACATGTGGCAGACGGAGATGACGACACATGGCAGCTTGGGGACGCGACACGTGGCAGGTCCATACGGAGGACACGTGGCGTCACCAGGACGCGCCATGTGTCACACGGATTTGGCCGTTTGGGGGTACGGTTGGACCAATAAAAAAGTGACACGTGTCACCACTCATAGGGTGACACGTGGCACGCTGATGTCATCCAGTGACGTGGCAGGCTGACAGGGCGTACGGACAAGCTGACGCGGCAGACAGGTGGCAGTACGGCAGAGATTACGTGGCGGCAGACATGGACCAATCAAATGCTGACGCGTGTCAGGTTATCAGTGGTTGGTAAGGGTGCCACGTGGCCCAATCCTGGGCTGCCACGTGGCACCCCATATTTGGTTCGTTGGTCATATTAAAATTTGGTTATGGGGCGCCGGGGGTCGAACCCGCGACCTCCGGTGGATGAATGAACTGGCAATCGTCGGGCTAGCCAACATAGCGACAGGGCAGAACTTATTATATGGTCGGCATACATTTGTTTTGAACTCAGTCAACGGTCTAACCGGCGGTAAAACGGGCCGGGGCTTAGCCCCAGCCCACAACAACAATCCATACGACCGTTCTAACGAACCACGGGCGCAGTTTAAAAACGGGCGCGAAAATTATGTGGGGTGGTTAGCCCGTGATCCCATGCGGATCCCACGGGACCCGGAGCTGCACCGAAGGGGGCGTGGGCTGTTGAAACAAACTAGCCCATGGGCCTATGACAGCGCCACGAAACCAGGAGCGGGGCCGGCCCAACGAGCGCGGGAAGTTTGTTAGTTTAGGCCACGGTTCCGACCGATCTGCCTCGCGACCAGGGGTTAGCGCCAAACAAACCGGAGCCGATAGGAAGGGTTGGCCCGCGCTATAGCGCGTGGCCATATGCTATGCCACGTGACCAAGGAAAAGGGGCCGCGCCCTACCTTTGGGGGCTGCGCCCAATATTTTCAACCAAAACTTTATTAAAATGGGTTTTGTAACCAGAATTGGGCTTTTGAAAATTATTATGCCTATATTTAGCTGATTTTCTCCATTTTTGGGGGATATTGGGCTTTTTTGGAGGCCAGATTCTTGGAGGAAGTTGGGGAACTGAAACCAACTCCATTCCTATATAAACCAGGCCTGATTGAGGCCAATGGACAGTCAGATTTGCAGAGTTATGCTGTTGGAAAGCCAAGCCAAAGACAATTTGTTGCAGGGAAGTCCTTGAGGTGGAAACGCTGTCGGATCGTTTCTAGGAGCTTGGAGCATCAGATTTGCGTGCTTATTCTTGCATTGGGTTCTTGAGATCTGGGACAACAAGACCAGATCAGTCTTGTAGCCTTTGGGCATTGCTGAGATGTAATTTTGAGCACTTGAGCAGAAATAAAGAAGCCTCCCCCACAGGGAAAAGGCCCGGAGACGTAGGCAAACATTGTGCCGAACTCCGTTATCAACCTGCGTTCTTATGGTTTGNNNTTCTTTACTGTTTTCAGATCTGCATATGTGTATTTGACTGATATAATCCTCTTCTTTCCTCATTCTTTCGTTAAATTCTCAAATGGTTAAAATATTCATGCAAGTTAAAACTCAACCATAATCATAAAAGATCCTGCCCCGGATCATCGATGCGAAAGTTCATGTAGCCACTCGATATCGAGATTATAGTTCTTCACAGGCTATTCCTGGTCTAGAATATCCTCCTCCTCCCCCATAGACAACTTTACATATTGAAAAACCAGATCCATCGCCTCATATTCTGAAAGGAGTACTCAAGCGCTCTACCCACAATCCAAATGCTAGAGTTGCCCAAAACTACTCTATTGTTGAGGACCTGGGTCAAACCCCTTGTGTGATGTCAGCTTTGGAGGTAATCCAGACGTATCCTTCATAGAGGAATGCCTTACTATCTGTGTTAGGAGCTCTTGAACTTTGTGGCTCAAAAATTATCAAGTTTGACGTCACAGATGTGAAGCCTCGCTTACCTTACCATGTGCCATTCCAAATACATATGGGGTACTCCAAGTATACCATCAAACGTGAGGTTGTTGATGAAGGTGCTGCTACATGTGTGATGTGCCTGATCTATTGGAAAGCTCTCGGTTCCCCAACTCTTTCTAAATCATCGAACATGTCGATTTATTTTGATGGTCATTCCTTCCGCCCTCACGGTATTCTTCCTTCCTTTCTGGTCCAGTTAGGTGGGAATACGGTAGAGGTGGAGGTTGAGGTAGTTGATGTGCCTCTTGATTATAACTTGTTACTAGGACGCAATTGGACCTATGTTATGGTCACCTCCATATCGTTCGTTATCTATACTCTTTGTTTTCCTCATGATGGGAAGATCGTGACGATTGACCAGTTATCCTTTGCATACGCTAGTCTCAATGCATATCTTGGACCATCAATCCCCATGATCGACAATTCTCATTCGGAAACTGAGAATATCAATGTCAGAATGTATTCTTCCCTTATGGGTACTTTCGACTTCATGGCACTGATTCACCATGTTTACGCCATGTCCAGTAGGCCCGTTTCGATAGAGAGGTCCATTCCTTTCCACACTTCCTATTTTACTGATCTGTGGACCCTACCTTCCCCGACTTCATCTTGTGAAGGTCATTCGCATGTGTTGAGCCAAAGATATGATCAGTTTTATGACATTTACTAGATACTTTTGCCGATTGTAAATATGTGTTTTCATGTTTTGGAGAAGTTTTTGAAGAGATTTTGTGTTGAAATGCTATTATCCACACCATGTATGCATAATTCATGTTTTATGATGATCTTGATTATAATTCAGTATATTTTTATGTTTCCAGGGATCTAATTCACATTTTTTAGTGTCACGGGGAAAAATCGCAACATTTTTTTGCTTTCGACACTCAGTCTGGCACTCCATCTGGTACCCGGTCTGGCACTGTCCTACACAAAAGCGATGGGCGATTTGGAAATTATGGTATTGGCAGCCAGTGATGGGTGAATCAGGAACATGGGTTTTGCTCGTGCTTTCCCCCTCCAACTACTGAACTCTTGACAACTCGATTTGGGTTGTTAAGCATGGCAATTATTGGCTCACTCCATTTAGGCAATTAGGGCACCATTAATGTAATTTAATGTTTTTAGAAGAGGTTAGACCCTCCAATGGTCGACCTCTTAGTTTGTAAAGCCTATAAATACCACTGTGGTGTTCATACAATAATGAATTAGTCGAAGAAGTAGTGTGTTAGAGACAAATACGATTTTCCCTCTGTTTTGCCATTTTCAGTTGCCAGAATTATATAACTCTGTGTTTTTAAGTTTTGATGGTGAAATCGCTTTGCTAAGTTCGTTGTGTGCATTTGAGAAGTGACCATGACTTGTTGGGGGGAACACCAACAGTCTGGTAAATGTTCTATGAATTTCTTTATGAATTACATAGCTTAGATGTCTTCTATTTTATTTCTTGTACATGAACTGCTCTTTTATTTCTTTGTTATATAATTTTTTGTTATAGTTTAACTATTTAATTCTTTTTTGCAAGTTAGTATGAAGGATTCTGTTAATATGCATTGACTTTGTAGTTAGTAGGAACTAGTTTGCAAACTTATACACTAACCCCGTGTGTGATTAAATATTAGATTATATTTTATTTATGCTTTTAAAATCAAGTCGAAAATAGAGTTTGAAACAGAGTTTTAGAATAGAATTTTAATATATGTTTTCTTTAACAAGGCTTCGATGGATGGATAGTACTAGTTCTAGTTTTCATTTGTAGATTGCTTATTCAAGTGTTATTTAGATTTTTCTTAACTAGATGTTAATTAAGTTTGCTAATTAGTTTAATTTTTATATGCTAGAATCATGTTTAATTTATGTTTATAAGCATTTTCCTTTTTGCAATTTGAGTTGTTGAAATAGGTCTAGCTTAGTTTTACTTTATGCAATTTATTTCCTAGATTTAGGTTGCAATTCCAATTTTCAGTTAATGATTGAATTTAATTATGAGTTTGCTTACATAGCATAGAGTACAATTATAATCTCGTTATACTGTTGATGGTTAATGCATGAGTAATAATCACATGAATATGCATGGTAATTGACGTTGTTTCCATAATGGCTAAGTTCTCACTGGATTTCTTAATTCACACCTTTCACTTTGCTATTGAAGTAAATATTGAATTTATCCCTCTTGGATTATCTTTCATTGTTAAGTGCCATCGTGATATTATAAGACACCGGAGACACGACCATCAACACTATGTTTGAGTTTTCTTGCTTTAGAAAATAGTTTCCTTTCTTTCATAGACTAGAAGATAGTTTTCTTGTTGTTGTAGGATAGATAGTTTCCTTGTTTTTGTAGGATAGATAGTCTGTTGCTTCAGTAGGTTAAAGAGTATTTTTTCTTATCATAAGGTTAGAGATTAGTTGTTAAATCTTCTTGCTTTCAATTAAGTAGATTTCCTTTTATGAATTAGAAATAGTTGTATTAAGAATAGAGGTCACTTGTCTCTTAGATTAGTTTGTTGCTTATTGAGTAGTCTTAATTAGTTTACTTGTTGTAGAAGTCATCCTAGGTTAGTTAGTTTTTGACTTGCTTTAATAGGTTAATTGCTTACTTGTTTAATCTTTCTTTGATAGTATAATTGTTTGTTTGTTTACTTGCTTTCATAGGATAGTTGTTCATTGAATTTAAGTAGACTAGTTAAAGTAGTTTGTTGTTGCTATTTGTTTATTGTTATGCTTAAATAGTTTGCTTTTTCTTATTGTTGAACTAGTTTGCTTCAAGTAGGGTTTTCATTTGTTTTCCTAGAACTATCCATCGATCCTTGGTCCAAAGGTTACTTAGGTTACATAGTTTAAAGTTTCTTAGTAGGGTTTTCTCATTAGATATCTTTGCTTGAATAAATTAGCCCCTAGATAGCCACTTCCTTAGTTAGAGTATACTACCAGCCCCTTCTACCTTGGCATATATGTTTCTACAACTCTAAGTTTACTTACCCTAGGTTGAAAATTTAATTGAGGGTTTTTAGTGTGTTTTTAGTGTATATAGAACACCCATCATTTTGGCACCGATGTCGGGGAGTTGTCTCAAGGTAAGAAATAGTTAGGAAATAGATCATTTCTAGACCTTAGCATTAGATTGGTGGCGGGGGAACTTTAAGACAAGAGGTAAGAACTTGTGCATCTGCTATTGCAACCTCCCCCAAACCCAATGGTAGTTTTTCTTTCTGTTTTTGTTTACTTTCATGAATAGACCTAGAAACCCAATGGCAGTTTTTCTTTTTGTTTTTGTTTACTTTCATGAATAGACCTAGAAACCCGATGGTAGCTTTTTGCTTTGTTTTCTTTCATGAATAGACCTAGAGACCCAAAAGGGAGATACATTAAATCTAAATCAGACCTTTCAACCAAGGTTCCTTCCGATCTTTTCGAGGGAAGGAACATTCCACTCATAAACTCCACAGACCGATATTGAAAAACAAGAGCTAGCTCAACTCAAAGAGCTAAAGTAGTCTCTGAAGAGACTAACATAGGGAGCACTATAGAACAAGAAATTGAAGCACCAATCATATTGGGACAGGAGGCAAGACCACTCAAGCCTTCTGCAGAAACAAACAATACAACCTTTGCTTTTACACAACCACCGGGAGATCTTAACTTTGAGGATATCATAGACCCTGAACATGTGAATATTTTGTTTGGTAGTTCAACCAATGTTATTATCTCTCAAACTGACACATAAACTTTGGCACCAATAATATCAACCGACTCGAGTAGAGTCCCAGATATCCAATCAGTAGGAAGACCTTTCCATCAAAAAGAAACCTTGTTCTCTTCAAAGATAAAATTACCTAGGTACTCTCTTTTTGGAAATCAAACCAACATGGATGATCAGGAGGATCATAACAATGTAAGACACAGGGAGGAAGAAGAAACTGGAAACCAAACCGAAACTACCTTCGGGTTTCAAATCTTCGACACCACCCAAAATGTCAACATGAAGAATATTCCTCTCTCAGCACTGCCTACCTTTTATGGTAAAAACAGTGAGTATCCAGACACCTTCCTATTTGAATTCAACATCTTGTGTAGGAGCTACAACTACATGAAATATGCCCAGAAACTAAAACTATTTCCTTCCACCCTCAAAGAATTTGCACTAAGATGGTTCATGGGGTTGGGAGAATCCAGTATTAGGTGTTGGGAAGCCATGAAAGACATGTTTCTTAAGAAGTACCAAGACTACTGCAAGACCAAAGAGTCTTGTAATGACATCTTTAAAATCCAACAGTTAGAAGATGAGACCCTTGAAGATTATATGGAAAGATTTGGTTATATCTCCCAGAACTCAAAATACCATGACCTTCCATAGGATGCAGTTAGGGCTCTTTCCCTTAAGGGAATTTTAGAAGAATATCTAGAGATTCTTAACTGATGGCATCAAGTGACATCTCTCATAAACCATTTGCCGAAATATGTGAAATGTGTAAAAATTACTCAAGGAGTAGAGCCAAAACAGGAAATCATGTTCGGGACCCTTATAATAGAATCTTAAAACCAGTTAGTTTAGGTGGTATCACAAGAGCAGAGATGGGGAAAATTTTAGAAAACTTCAAGATAGATATCTTAAGAACAATAGGTTCCCAGTTGGACACCCTTAAAATTAAAAAGAAACAGAGGAGGAAAATGCCACAATGACCATATATTTCCCAAGACGTAGGAGGAAGCATTCCCTAAGGGAATGCCCATTAGATAGCATTTCAGTTTGTGGCTTCTATACAGAAGACCATTCAACTGAGAAATGTCCATCATTGCCCAGTTTGTTATCCATTTATAGGAGTGGGGATCCTGGGGAATCCTCTTATGCACCTAGGAGACCATGGTAGCCTAGGAACCATCCCACATCCCAGATCTACAATCTCAAGTTCCACCCTATTATCAACAAAAACAATAGTGGAACTCACCAAGTTGGAAAAACTAGTCTACTCAGTACCAAAATCCTTGGTTTAAAGGATGGAGAGGAGGAAATAACCAAAGAAACCCTCAAGCTCCACCTATCCCTATGTCCAACCACCTTTATCCTCAGTTCCCACCGAACACTCCACAACTTCTACCAAGTTTTGTTCCACCACCTTTACCTCCTATTCCACAACAACAGCCACTATAATATTAGAATGCAAGCTCCCCGAGACCAACACTATTACCGACAAAACTAGTGTCGAATCCCAATAATAATCCCCCTCAACCTCTTCACAATGTTGAGATGCAGGCCTTCCTGACGTATGTCATTACTCCTGTTCTATTACAGGAAATTCAACTAAGATCGGGGAAAGTTCTGGATAGGTAGAGACCTTCAGTAGTCATCCAGGAAGAAGAAGAAGAAGAGACCACCAAACAACCCATGAATGACACTAGGTGGGAATATGTTATTATCCCTAAGAACCAAGAACCCAAGATTCCCCAAAATGAAACTTCACAAATTACGAAGGCCCCTCCATATCCAGACAGATTGGTAATTGAGAAACCTACCACCCGACCGGAATTTGACATCTTGAATGAATTGAAGAATATTTGTGTCAAGATTCACCTGCTTCAATCCATTAAAGACATTCCAATATATCGTAAGGTAGTCAAAGAATTTTGTATTAAGAAACCAGGTAGGAAGCAAAAGGACCCTCCTACAGTACACTTGGTAGGAGGACTTTCTGAATACATATCAGAGAATCCAAAACTAGAAAAATATGGGAACCCAATAAACCCCGTAGTAACCATAACTATTAATGAGGTCTCCATTGGAAACACTCTCATAGACCTAGAGGCAGCCATCAATGTTATGACCACTACTACCTTGGAACAATTACAGTTACAACCTCTTCTTCGGCCTACCCCAACCATTTTGGAATTAGCAAATAAGACCAGGGTTATACCTGAAGGAATTTTAGATGATATCATGGTTACTTTAACCTCATGGGAATACCCAGTAGATTTTATTGTCATTCACTCAAAGGACCCTACCAAAGGCCATCCCGTCATTCTAGGAAGACCTTGGTTAGCCACAGCTAATGCATTTATTGGTTGTAGAGAAGGGGAAATGACCATCTGAAATGGTCTCTCTATCCAAAAGCTCACCATTTACCCTTTGGCTCAACCTATCATGGAGAATATATGGTGTCTTTAATGTCCATATGAGAATGAGGACTAGGAAGAACATGTATTTCCAAGTGACCATGCATGGGCACTTCAGGGGCACACAACAGAAAATGTGCTAAACCAGTTTATTTATGCTATCACATGTGTGGATTTTCCACAATGTTTTCCCCAATTTGAGTACATGTTTAGGGAATAATTTCAGGAAAAATTGGACCCATCCATTTTGTCTTCGACATATTTTATCTTCGAGATAGATGAGTCTGCCAGGTCTTATATTATGCCCTACGAGATTAGTCCAGGGAAATTTTTACATATAAATTTTGGGCTAGATGCAGACCAACAAAAATAGTTAGTAGATATCCTTAAAGAATAATCAGGAGCATTTGCCTGGGAATACACTGACATGAAGGGTATACACCCTAACACATGCATCCATCACATATATACCCAGGGGGAAGTAACACATGTTAGGCAACCCCAGAGAAGGATGAACCATGCACTTAAAGATATAGTAAAGGAGGAGATCCAAAAGTTATTAAATGTTGGATTTATTTATCCCATCTCCAACAGCAAGTGGGTATCCCCTCTTGTAGTGGTTCCAAAGAAAGTGACCGGAAAATGGATAATTTGTGTTGATTTCCGGGAACTCAACAAAGCCACTCTGAAAGACTACTTTCCTCTTCCTTTCATTGACCAAGTTTTGAATACCTTGTCTGGAAAGAAGTATTTTTCCTTTTTAGATGGGTACAGCGGGTACAATCAAATTCTCATAGCACCCGAGGACCAGGACAAGACTACCTTTACTTGTCCTTGGGGCACCTATGCCTATAGCATCTTACCATTTAGATTGTGTAATGCTCCTGCCACATTTCAACGAGAAGTACTAGGGATATTTGTTGATCTTATTAATGATTGTGTGGAGGTCTACATGGATGACTTCACAGTTTATGGCAACACTTACCAGGAAGCCTTAGACAACTTAGAAAAAGTCCTCATCAGATGCCAAGAAATGAACCTATCTCTAAGTCATGAAAAATGTAAAATGTTGTTAACTGAAGGAGTGGTTCTAGGACATCATGTTTCATCTGAAGGGATAAAAGTCAATCCTGCAAATATTGAGGTCATCGTCAGACTTCCACCCCCCAAGACTCAGAAAGAGGTGAGAAGCTTTCTTGGACATGCCAGATACTACCAGCGGTTTATTGTAATTTTTACAAAGATTGGTGCACCTATGTTTGGATTTCTAATAAAATATGTTGATTTTGTTTGGACTCGGCAGTGTCAAACTGCCTTTGAAACCCTGAAAGCTAAGTTGTCTGTGGCACCAGTCCGTAGAGGGCCTAATTGGACTCTCCCATTTCATATATCCAGTGATGCCCCCGACACCGCAATAGGAGGAGTATTAGGGAAGAAAGAGGACCAACAGTCTTATGCCATTTATTTTGTGAGAAAGAACTTGTCCCCTAACGAGTTAAACTACACAGTTACCGAGAAGGAATTATTGGCAGTTGTTCATGCTATTAACAAGTTTCGTCATTACATTACAGGTTACGAAGTATTCGTACATATAGATCATTCCTCCATTAGATTTCTCATGAATAAACCCATAACTAATGGCCGAGTGACTAGGTGGATCCTGTTATTACAAGAATTCAATATCACTGTGCTTGACCGACCTGGAAAGGATAATGTGGTAGCTGATTTTCTTTCCCAAATAAAAAATGAGGATGATGATATCCCTGTAGATGATAGTTTCTCAGACAAGCACCTCTTTTCCCTTTCTGTCAATACCCCATGGTTTGCAGATATGGAAAACTATATCGCTACTAGGAAGTTACCATCTCATTTGTCACCTCATGAAAAGAAGAAAATTATTACACATAGTGCTTATTACTCTTGGGTTGGTCATGACCGTTTTCGCACAGGTCCTGATTTGATTTTTTGTAGATGTGTTCGAGAGGATGAGGTACCAAAAATACTACAAAGTTGTCATGATGGACCATGTGGTGGCCATTTTTCTGACAAACATATAGCATATAAGGTGTTACATTTGGGTTATTATTGGCCTAGCATTTTCAAAGATGCTACCAAGTATGTGAGAAGTTGTGATAGTTTCCAAAGGATAGGAAGACCTACATCAGCTGACAAAATTCCATTGCATGCCCAAGTTATGATAGAACCCTTCGAAAAATGGGCCCTTGACTTTGTAGAACCAATTTCACCTATGTCACGTAAAAAGAACTATATTTTGGTTTGTACGAACTATATCACCAAGTGGGTAGAGGCAAAATCCCTATTCAGGGCTATAGAAAATTATGTTGTCGAATTCATCTATGAAGACATATTTACCCATTTCGGTGTCCCACGTGAAATTGTTACAAACCAAGGCACTCAATTCCCTTCCAAGATGATGAGAGAGCTAATAGAGAAATATGGGATTAAACACTATAAATATTCTCCATACCACCCGCAAGACAATGGTCAGGTAGAATCTACAAACAAAGTTCTGGAAGCTATCTTGACAAAGACTGTTCAATTACATCACTGAGATTGGGCTGATAGGCTCCAGGAGGCTTTGTGGGCATACCAAAACACCTAGAGAAATACCACTAGTCATACCCCTTATGATCTAGTGTACATGAAACAAGTACTTCTACCAATAGAATTCCAAGTAAGGACTTTCTGTATTGTCGTAGAATTAGGATTGAGCTTAGATGATGCTTAGAAGAAACGAGCCCTACAATTGAATTAGTTGGATGAAATCAAGCAAGATGCCATCCAACGGACAATATTAGTCCAAAACCAAAGGATCAAGTGGCATGATAAGTTTATTAAGAAGAAACACTTCCAACCTAGTGATTGGGCTCTATTATTTGATTCCCAATTCAAAACCTTCAAAGGAAAACTCATCACCCGGTGGTTGGGCCCTTACGAGGTAGACATTTTATATGACAATGGAGCTGTAAAAATCAAAACAATTGACGATGGACAAGTCTCCTTGGTAGTAAAGGGACACCAACTCAAATTTTATCATAAGCCCATTTCCAAATAGGATTTTCTACAGGTCATGTCAACTGACAAGGCATTGGCCTTAGTAGATGGGGAATTCCCCCTTGTTCTTGAAAATTTTTCTGAATTCTCTACTATACATATGTAAATAATTTTTGAATTTTGTTAATAAGGCAATTCTAGAGATTTATGTAAGTATTTATTTCACCAGGAGTAGACAGTTTCAAGGATTTGTCTTCAAAACATTGTTACACTTGAATTTTGTTGTCTGCTAAGCATCAAATGAATATTGACTTACTGTAATTAACCATATTTTTTCAAAAATTTTCATTTCCTTAAGGCATTCCAAAGCAATTTCTCTTGAAACTCTTCACCACTGTATAAGGAAGTGATACCATAACCATCAAGCTTAGAGGTCTCTCGTACAGTTGTTTCCAAGAAACCTGAGTAAGTGAGTAAAGTGTCTTTATTAAAGAGTAACAAGGAGGTCTAATTAGCGGTTAGTCATGGAAACATCACAATAACTACAAAAGAAGAAACTGAGTTGAGCCTAGAGATACCTTTATGTTCTTTCTCAATGGTACCATCCACTACACACTAAATAGCTTGATTATATCACATATTTAGATAGGCCACGTCCGCTTAAGTACCCCTTACATCGGGACAATCACTAAGCAATATAATGGAAAGTCATCCTCTAACATAAATACCATCCCAATTGAAAAAAAAAAAATTATTTTCAGAGTTGTCCCCCCATCTTCTTGCATAAAGAAATCTTATACTAAAATATTACAAGATGGAGGGCCAGTCTCTGAGGGTGTAAGAGGCTAACCCACCGGGATACTGAACAAGTCTGCTGGTAGCAGGTACCGGCCTATGGTATGACTAGGTAAACCCGACGGAGTACTGAACAGGCTTGTTGGAAGTGGGGCATTCTACCTAGTGAGGATGGTAATCTGACAAAAATAAATCATAAATTTAAACTTGTCCTGATGTACGGCATTACTTGCAGACAAAGATGACATGAATTATGTATGGTTAAGTAAGGTTAATGAACTCCATAAACTTTCCATTGGGAACTAACTCTAAGACTATCTTGAAACTCTCTTGCCTACCTCTTCTTATCTATATATAGGATCTCTTATCCTATAGGTGGGGCCATCTTCTAACCATCTCGTCAGACCAATATGTGAAATTATCTTTACACTTTACATACTATAAATCTTCGGCTATTGGGATAATTGACTGGTTTCCTATACTTTCGATTTTGAGGTGTCACAATACTTAGGTGTGGGGGAGGGGTTCATGAGTTGACAAATGATCATTTCCTAGAGAAATAAATCTTTGCAAGGATTTTTGTATTATTTCCATGATACAGGTTATTACATTAATAGTCATTTTATTTTTGAAGTGCTAAACTCATGTGTGCTATAAACTTTTGAACATATACTTAACAGACCACTTTTATCGATTTATTTCTCATTACAAGATGTACATTGTAGGATTGACATCACATGTCTTATGCTTGCTATAAGTTTTTCATTATAGGCTTTGACATTACATGTTCTTTGCAAGAGGATTGAGTGAGCATGGTGGAAAAATCAACAACAAGGGAGCATTATGTCTCTGCTCTTAACCACTATGATTGTCAAAAACATGTCAATATTGCAAACTATCCATTACAGAAGGTAAAAATGTATTTAACATGGAGGTGTCATATGAAGTGTCGTATGAGGTGTCGTATGAAGTGTCGTATGAGGTGTCGTATGAAATGTTGTATGAGGTGTCGAACAAAGTGCCATATGAATTACACACCAGTAACTATCCACAATTCCAGGTAACTAGGAATCAATGACATTTAATTGAATTGGTCGCAAGCAATTAAGAGTGAGGATGAAAACTTTAGATATGTTCATGATCAAATATCCAAGTCAAAAGACTTGGACATTGATCTGACTGCGCATCATTTTCCCCCAAAAGCGTTCCTTTGAATTCGAAATTTCCCACACATAGCAACTCGTGTGTGCATGTGTGCAACCAACTCCACCATAGGTGCATTCAAATACAGGTTGGGTAACCTATTATCCCAATTCACCCTTATTGTTTTCCTTGCCCTGTGTTAGAAAATCACGCTCAGCCTCTGTCATTTGTTCCCCTGTTTGAATTACACTTGGCCTATGCTCAATTCATGCCATCCCTTGGCCCGATCGCACCCTCTCTTGGTGAATTTATCCTCTATCTATTTCTTCACCTCATCACAATTCCCAAGAGGTATGAACCCTCTTCCTATGCAGATCTTTTTTCCATTCCTGAATTTGCACAATGCAGAGAGGTGTTTTTACACACAGGATGGGGGCCATTTTTTCTAACTTGCAAGGCCACGATGATGGCCTCTCCATGCAATTTTCTCTCAGTTTTGATGGGAAGACAACACGTGTGGGGTCTCTTTCCTTTTGGGTCTTAGAAGAGTCCATTGCTGCAGCCACAAAGCTTCCAAGAATGGGAGATAGATGGTTCGAAAACCACCAGCTGTTGCACTCAAGTTATAACGGGGATTTTAAACCCAAATTCCATAACTTTTCAGGAGAAAAAGGATATTCTAAGGAATGGATAAAGGAGGAATTGATCAACCCTCTCATCATCATCACGAGGTTTATCACATGCGAAGGTAGATATTCAACTTTCAAATCCTGTCATTTCATATTGCTAGCTCATTTTCAGTTCAAAAAACCTTTGAATTTTCCCTTCTACTTTCTAAAGAGCTTGGAGAAGATGTCCTCTCAAGCGAGGAAGAATGTAACTAACCCTGAAATAGCCTCTTTCACCATGGCTTAATCAAACTCCTTGTTCTATCCAAATTAGAGAAACAGGGGCAAACTTGGGATGCATTTATCTATCAATTTGCAAACCCTCACTTGACAATTAAGATAGGCAAAAATCCACTTGGCCTAAGGACTATTTCTTCATCCAAGCCCCTCTCTCCAAGAACTCCAAACCCCCTTGCACGAACCATTTATTTACCGAAACAATACAAAAATCTTTTTGACATCCCTGCTTCCTCATCGGGTAAAAATACCAAGAGTAAAGATCAAAAGAAGCCTATTGCTAACCCCTCGATGCCTTCAATCTTTCTTGATACCACACCTAAAAATCTCCAAGAAGTGATTCAACAAGACTTTCCCATAGTTCCCACAAATAGGAGGGGAGCCAATCGATTTGGTAAAGGACCCTTTCAAAAGAGTACCAGGAGCACAAGAACAAAACCTTATGCAAAACCCCTTCGTACTTCGGATCATATCCAAGTGTCCTCCGATCTTGAGAGCCCTCACAAGAGACTTAGGGAAGTTTCTACAGATGGATTAGAGCCACAAAGAAAGACAAAATCAGAACCTACCTCTCCTTATCAATACCCTAGTACTCCTACTTCACCCATGCCTACTCCAGATCCTAAGAATGATAGACTGTCCACATATTTTAAAGGATCTAAGCCTTCCTCTGAGATAATTGATTCTGCTCCAGCCATTGAGGAGCTACAAAAAGAGATTTTTCACCTGCTGTAACAGTTGGAGGAAAGGAAGACAATAGATACACATATTCATCATGATAATGCAATCCTCCAAGAAAAGGTAAACTCCCTTCAACGGTTGGTTGATGAGATGACCAAATCCAACCGCAACCTCAGAGAACAACTGAAGAAACACAAGAAGCATAAGGCAAAGTCTTCACAACAATAAGAAGAAGATTCTAAAGTTGATCCTCCTCATCAAGCCTAGTCACGAGGGGAAATTTCTTTTTGTTTGCGGTGGGACTTGCAAAATTGTAAGTGTGGGGGAAATGTTGGGCCCGAGATATGATCAGTTTTATGACGTTTATTATATAGTTTTGCCGAATATATATATGCATTTTCATGTTTTGGAGAAGTCTTTGAAGAGATTTTGTGCTGAAATGCTATGATCCACACCAGGTATGCATAATTTGTGTTTTATGATGATATTGATTATAATTTAGTATGTTTTTATGTTTCCAAGGATCTAATTCAAATTTTTTGGTGTCACAAGGAAAAATCGCAGCATGTTTTTGCTTCCGGCACTCAGTCTGGCACTCCATTCGGTACTCAATCTGGTTCTCGGTCCAACACTTCATCCTGCACAAAACAAATGGGTGATTTGGTGGTTATGGTATTGGTGGCCAGTGATGGGCGAGTCAGGAACATGGGTTTTTCTCGTGTTTTCCCCCTCCAGCTACTGAACTCTTGACAACTTGATTTGGGTTGTTAAGCAGGGCGATTATTGGCTCGCTCCATTTCGGCAGTTACGGCACCATTAATATAATTTACTATTTTTAGAAGAGGTTTGACCCTCTAATGGTCGACCTCTCAGTCTGTAAAGCCTATAAATACCACCATGGTGGTCATACAATAGTGAAGTAGTCGAAGAATTAGTGTGTTAGAGACAAATACGATTTTCCCTCTGCTTTTCCATTTTCAGTTGCCATAATTATATAAGACTGTGTTTTTAAGTTTTAATGGTGAAATCACTTTTCTAAGTTCATGGTGTGCATTTGAGAAGTGACCACGACTTGTTGGGGGGGCCATCAACAGTGTGGTAACTGTTTTATGAATTTATTTATGAATTACATAGCTTAGATGTCTTCTATTTTATTTCATGTACATGAACTACTCTTTTATTTCTTTGTTATATAATTTGTTGTTATAGTTTAACTGTTTAGTTCTTTTTTGCAGGTTAGTATGAAGGATTCCGTTAATATGCATTGACTTTGTAGTAAGTAGGAACAAGTTTGCAAACTTATACAATAACCCCGTGTGTGATTAAATATTAGATTATATTTATTTATGCTTTTAAAATCAAGTCCAAAATAGAGTTTGAAACAGAGTTTTAGAACATAATTTTAATGTATGTTTTCTTTAACAAGGCTTCGATGGATGGATAGTACTAGTTCTAGTTTTCATTTGTAGATTGCTTATTCAAGTGTTATTTAGATTTTGCTTAACTATATGTTAATTAAATTTTTTCATTAGTTTACTTTTTATATGCTAGAATCATGTTTAATTTATGTTTATAAGCATTTTCCTTTTTCCAATTTGAGTTGTTGAAATAGGTCTAGCTTAGTTTTACTTTATGCAATTTATTTCCTAGATTTAGGTTGCAATTCCAATTTTCAGTTAATGATTGAATTTAATTATGAGTTTTCTTACATAGCATAGAGTACAATTATAATCGCGTTATATTGTTGATGGTTAATGCATGAGTAATAATCACATGAATATGCAGGGTAATTGGCGTTGTTTCCATAATGGCTAAGTTCTCACTGGATTGCTTAATTCACACCTTTCACTTTGCTTTTGAAGTCAATATCGAATGTATCCCTCTTGAATTATCTTTCGTTGTTAAGTGTCATCGTATAAGACACCAGAGACACAACCATAAACACTATGTTTGAGTTTTCTTCCTTTAGAAAATAGTTTCCTTGCTTTCATAGACTAGAAGATAGTTTTCCTGTTGTTGTAGGATAGATAGTTTCTTTGTTGTTACCCATGATTTTGGTCATCTTGATGGTGTATTGATGATGGTGTACTCAGGCTCCTAACAAGAACTTTCTCCTGAGAAAAGTGGCATTCATCTCTTCCCAGAAAACATATTTTTCGAGAGAGTTCGCAGGTTGCTTATAGCCTAGGGTGCGAGAATGACCTATTCTCCCAGACTACCTTCAGCTAGGGTGCGAAGTTCTCACATTGTGCTATATATCTAGGGTGAAAACTTGTTCTCAAGCTTGGAAAAAGATGAAGTCTCAGTGGTTCTAGAAGGGAATCTTCTAGAGAATGGGTTGGCATTCGAATGGTTATCATTTTGTTGGTTTCCTTGATATTGTGGGATCCTTGTCATCCAAGTAACTATCTCACCCTCTCCTATATATTGATGGGATTCTCATGGAAAAGGTTAAGAAAGATTAATTGGAGAATTGGTGAAGGAATTGTGTTAAGGACCTAGCTTGAACAGGAGCTTGGAGACTCTAGCAAGTCTATCAAGAGGAATTGGATCTTCTTCATACAAGGATTGAGCAAGTGTGTGTGTTGGAACCAAGAGCCACTGAAAGGAAGCTTGTGACATCAAGGTGATCAGGTTGTATCTTCTTCTTTTGATTAATATGATACAGCGGCATGTCCTTTTCCCATAAAGTCATTCTTACTTTATTGTGTAATTTCTTGATCATACACATAAGTTGACGATTCAATATATTTTGCTATCTTCACTTTGGTTGGTTTGTGTTGTCTTGGTCTTGACCTCACGAGAGCACCGGAGAGAAGCGGGAGCAACAGAGACCCTAGGAAGCGATACAAAGGTATGTCACTTGTTCCTCCCTACTAGCTAATTCAATGGTCATAACTTAGGGAAAGAGTCATGTCCTGTCCTGTTTTGTTCTAGATCCAGGTGGATCTAGGGAGATCTGTTAGTGTCTGCACCTACCAATTAGTCCGATAACAAAATTGGTGACTCCATTGGGAATGCAACCCGTTTTCTTTATGGTTTTTGGTGTTTTTCCTTGGCCATTTTCTCTTGCCTTACCTTTCTCCATTTCTATCAATCTCTGAGTCTTCAGGACACCCTGATAGACCCTTTGGGTCTAGAAGTCCCTTCGAATTTTTTGTCTTTTTCCAAAAATTTGCCTAGTTTCAGAAATTCTCGCACTAAACCCCACAGTCACCTGCGAGAATACTTTGAGTTTGCACTTTGCTTTTAATTCCAGTGTGAGTTTCTCACACTCTACTCAAAGCTAGCCTGCGAGAATGACCCATTCTCCCACTGTGTAACACTGATAGCCTGCGAACCCTCTTTTCAAAATTTTGGATTTAAGATTTTTGCATGTTCAGCTGCCCAGATCAGTATAGGTGTCTGAAAAGAACTTCTTGGACCATTGGTTGATGTTTTCTTGTCTTTGGATTTTGTGCATGATCAGTCTTCAGAAATCAAAGGCTCTTCTTGTCCATCTTTTTCTCGACTCTCATCTCTTGACTTTTCTTGGCAAAGATATACTCTCTGATTTTGGAATCTGAGTGCTTGTTTGGTTAAGAACCGGCGATCGGTTGAAAGTTGGGATTCTTTGTCTTTCTCATTTGCTCATTATTTGGAAGATTACTTTTCTCA
>ML786793.1:218434-243296 GCA_009831015.1 Picea engelmannii | reverse complement strand
TGGCAAAGATATACTCTCTGATTTTGGAATCTGAGTGCTTGTTTGGTTAAGAACCGGCGATCGGTTGAAAGTTGGGATTCTTTGTCTTTCTCATTTGCTCATTATTTGGAAGATTACTTTTCTCATGCAATTGAAAAGACTAGTTTTTTCTGCTTGTCATTTTTGTTTCCATTGAAAGATTGGTTTGGGTTTTTGTTTATTGTTTGTTCATTAGTTATTGGTTTTCCTCACTTTCACCATCATGGTGTAGGTCCTTTTTGAAAAGTGAAAAACATTTTTCTTTCAAAAGCATTTTCGTCTTCGAAAATATTGAAAATCAATTGTTGAAATTATTGAAAAAGAAACAATAGAGAATTGTCATTATTGCGTGATGCGTTGAAATTGCATTTTAAAGGAAATTGTGTATCGTAGTTCAAGATTGGTCCGGAAAACTTCTCTTTCCCTCCCGTACATAGGATTCATTGAACGAAAATTGATATATTTCATTCCTATCTATGCATCGTTGGGTTAGAGTCTCATACAACATCAGTTTCATCTTCGTTTCCTTTGAGTAACAACAACCCTTAATAACATTGCACAATTGTAAAATTTAACTAGTAACTCTTTTCTAGGGCCCTATTACACCAACATTTAGCTAGGCTAGCACTTTGGAATAGGTAGAGAGATACACTCTCCAAAGCACAAAACACACAATAGCATCTTTTGTTAAGGAGTGTCAAATTCCATTTACAACATTTTGTCCTGGGAAGCCCTTCTCACACAAGGGTCAAACCGAGGTCGCATTGATAATGATAGAGTTACTCACCCTGCTTTGTTGATATCGGTGTAGAGATTGCATGTATTACGGGGGTCACTTGGAGGTATACCCACAATGATGAGTGGAAGCCTTTTGAGTTGATTTCGGGCTAGATACCCTGCCCTTGCGTGTGGATCGGACTGTCGACTATCCCCCTAGGCTTTATTGTTGTCGGTGGTAACCTTAGTGGCCTATCTTTCTAGGGTCTTACAAAAGGTGACTGTGAAGGGGAAAGTCTTCACGGTACCTGGAACCGACATTGGCCAAACTCACTCGGGCTCCTTGGAGGGTATACCCACGATTATGTGTGGGAGCTTGCACCAGGGTGTAAGTCCGTTAAGCAGGTCGTCAGCGTAACTTTTCCACCCTTGCCCAGCCCCTTCTCATCTCGTTTTTGTGATGTTGGATTTCATCACCAACTAGTGACCTCGGAATTAGAAGGTCTTGTTTGCTTGGTATTGTTTCCTAGATTTTGTTTACTAGCGCGTGTTGTTTGTTTACCCAAGTTGACCATAATATTTTCTTCGCAAGTTTGTAACTCGTTCACAATAGATCCTCCACGTCGTTCACGTAGAATGCAGGGTTTATCTCCAAAGCATCTGGAAGGTTCTCAACCCCTACCTACAAGCTCACCTGAGGGCTCTCCTCAACAGAGTGAAGTCCAAGACGTTACCACGCCACAAGTGGAATGAACCAACTGTCTAGAACATTTTCGAATTACCAATACTCGAGAGAACTTTCGACTTCACCCTGATTCTGAGAGACAGATTATGCGAGTGAATTCTTCCGGAGACTTAGTTGTTTTGTCTTCTGGATCACCGATTGGACCCTTTCCAGGAATAGAGGGCCAAGATCCTTTTTGGTCTACAGGCATTTTTAGACGGGACCTTTTTGGTGCAGGATCAGGCATTGAAATCACCGTCTCACCTGTGCTCTCTGAAACCTCTAACCCAGACATAGTATCGTTTACTACTGCCTATTATTTTCCTAGTACGGATGCCCCGCGATCTGACCACATATTGACCATCCCTGTAGAAATGGTCCATTACACAAACACTACGAGTATTCACACCGGGATTACCGCGGTTAGTCAAGCCCCCATCGGCATGTCGCTCTCGCCCAGTGTCACCCCGACACTTCCACCCAGATACCATGCGTTGAATGCTTCCATTCCCGCTCCTATGCAAACCCCATCCGGTACTCCTGGTGGTCCCTCTTCTTCTGGGCATTCTCTTCCCGGTTTCATTCCAACACTTCCTCAACCCCCTTTTGGAGGACCTTTCTCGTCCTCCACTGGTAGTATTAATCCTAGTGGCACTATTCCTTCATTCACACCAAATTACCAGATTCCTATTGGTGGACAATTTCACCAAGGAGGTTTGACTCAACCCCCCCTTGGCGGAAAAATTCCTATTGGAACGCAAATCCCAATTGGAACACAACCCCCAATTGGAACACTGCCCCCAATTGGAACACAACCCCCGATTGGAGGACAAAACCCACCGACCCCACCTTATGGACAAAACATACCTCCATCCTTGGTCCAGTATTGGAATCATCTGATACAACATACTCCTCAATCGACTGGGGGGAAACAGCTTCCAGCTGCATCCGTTATACCCCTTAGTATAGGCCAACCATATCTAGGTACGTCCAATCCTATTTGGGGATCGAATGCTCAAACTCATGTCCCTGTTCAAGGATACAATCCCATGAGATACTTTCCTCTACAACCACCACCGAATCTGCCTGGGTCTTCACATTATATGTAGACTGCTTATGGTCCTACTGGTTTGCTGACAGGGCTTCCTCCCCAAAGCCACCAGTACCCACATTCAGCTACCCTTCTTGGCCACTTTGGATCTCCCAGACTTGTCAAGGATTTTAAATGATCCAATTCGTCACTCTCCCCAATGGCCCGCTATACCAGCCAAGCTACCATCGGACATCCCTAAATTCGAAGACAAAGCGGGAGAGGACCCGAACAATCACGTCATGAATTTTCACCTCTGGTGCTCATCTAACTCGTTGATGGATGACTCTATTCGTTTACGTCTTTTTCAACGGACCCTCACGGGTTCTACTGCGAAGTGGTATATAGAATTACCACGAGGTTTCTTTGTTGACTTCAACACCCTAGCTATGGCCTTCCTCACCCACTACCAGTTACCAATCCATTATGAAAGGGGGACCGAGATTTTGAGTTCTTTCAAACAAAACAAAGACACTCATATATCCGATCACATTCATGAGTGGCAACGGAGACGACATCTCATCAAACTCAAACTCTCCGATCAGTTGTTGGCAAAGTGGTTCACAAAATCATTTGTGAACGACATCAATTGTGACATCTCCATGGGTAGAGTAGTCACGGAAGAGCAGGCCATAAGTCATTCTCAATACCTTGACCTCATTTACTCACAAACGGGTACCCTTTATGACTTACTACCTGACGCACCTCGTCCTTCCACTTCTGCCACTTCAACTACTCCAGTTGCTTCTCATGCAGTCGATGGTGTGATTGGCACTTTCCATGCCCAACCACATTCTACCTCAAGCACCAACCCCAAACCTTCTTCTTCTAATGTTCAAAATGCTCTGTCTCCTGCCCCTCCCACCGGAAAGACTTCTACGGTAAATGTGGTTCAATCTACCCCAGCCGGTAAAAACAAATCCAAAAAGGGAAGGCGTAAGAATAAGGAGGAAAAAAATACTTCTCAATTAGAGTGAACCAAAACTCCACCTGTTGACGATAGGGATAAGTGCAAACCTCGATACCCTTGTCTTATCTGTGGTGATGATCACTACACGAAGGATTGTCCATGATGCGCCAAGGTCACTAAGTTCCTTCAAGGAGCCCCAAAACCACCTTCTCTAGCTATTTTGTCCCAACCCTTCCCGTCTCAACAACAGGCCCAATTGGTCATTCATAACCAACCCTCACCTTCTACTACATCCTATGTATTGATGTGTACTGGAAATTCAAATAAAAACAACATTGCACTCACCACTCGAGCCAAAGATTATTCTCCCTCTAAAGAGAAGGTTGATGACCCACCTCCTTCATTGGTACAACCCTCTCCCGTGACTCCACCTACCAACAGTCCTCTTCATCTCAAACGACCGAGCCTTGACACAGTTCTTCGACCCCCCCCAAAGGGCGTCATTTATAAATAGGCTTTCAATCCTCATGCTCATACTGCCTAGAACTACAGCATTGTTGAAGATCTGGCCCAAGCACCTTCTACGATGTCAGCCCTCGAAGTCCTTAAAAGTTGTCCCACACAATGGAAGGCATTGTTGAAAGCTATCAATGGAATCGACTTGATGGATACAAATTTAATCATTTTTTACTTGGAAGATCACATTCCAAGGTTACCCCTTCAACTCACATTCCAAATCCAAGTGATTGTCTCTAACAAAAACATTTTTCAAACCGTTATCGACGAGGGTGCCTCGACATGTGTCATGTCTCTTACTTGCTAGAAAGCCATTGGCTCTCCCTCTTTGAATGAATCCCAGAACACTCTCAAAGCCTTCAATGGCTCTGGTTTTAATCCCTACGATGTCCTTCCTTTGTTTCCAATCACGTTAGAAGGAAAAACAATCCAAGTCGAAGTGGAAGTCTTTGACGCTCCTCTTGATTACAATCTTCTGCTTGGTCGCAGCTGGATCGATTCCATGCACGCAATTGTGTCGACCCTTTTTCATGTGGTACATTTCCCTCATCAAGGGAAGGTAGTCACCATTGACCAATTATCCTTCTTTAACTCAGATACTCGTACTAGCAATGTACCGTTCATCGCTAAAACCCCATCGGGTTATGAGAATGTCGGCATAGGCCTTCTCAAAGACTCTTCGTTGATGGGTACTTTCCCCATTCCACCACCCAATGTTCCACGCTCGTCTGTTGCTTCAATCAACATGATCTCCACCTCGATTCATGGAACTCCTGCGTCTCATGACCCATGGATGGTACCTGACCCTGGAGATCATCTTCGTTATGGCGACGAAATGTCGTTAAGTCTGGTCGAATCCACCTATCAGGCCATTCAATCAGCAACCCCTTCTACCCCCTCTCTTGGTGAGTTATCTCCAGATCCTTTCCATGTCATTTTTCCCACAAACGAGATGATCATGTTTGTCATGGAGGACACCCCTTGGGACGATGGACATCATCGTTCCATCCTCTTCCTGGAGCAACATACCATCGAGAACTACCAATGGATCTCGACCCCGTCAACTTTTGTCGTCATCTCAACCATTCCCGAGTCCACACACAAAGTGTTTTCCGAAGGGAACTTAAGCAATATCTCACCCATTATTCCCCTCGACATATCCATCAAACCTAGAATTGTTGAAAATGTGCATATCGGAGCTTTGTGTTCCCCTAACGAAGTCGTCACCTACACGTCCCTTTTCAAAGATTTCCGTGACGTCTTCTCCTGGAGCTACGAAGAAATGTCAGGTATCGACCCTGCCATTGTGATACATGAGATCAAGACATACCTCGATGCTAAACCCGTCTAGAAACACCTTCATCCAGTTCACCCACGCAAAGCGGCTGCTATCAAGCTCGAAGTCGATAAACTTCTCAAAGTCGGCGTTATTTACCCGGTGGCCCTCACCGACTGGGTTTCCAATCTTGTCCCGATCAACAAGAAACAAGGCACAATCTGTGTATGCATTGATTATAGGGATATCAACAAAGCTTCTCCCAAAGACAACTTTCCTACCCCCTTCGTCAATCAGATTGTCGACGATTACGTCGGAAGTGAAATCTTCTCTCTGATGGATGGTTTCTCTGGGTATAATCAAATCAACATTGTTCCCGAGGATCAACATAAGACTGTTTTTATTTGTCCTTGGGGCACTTTTGCCTATAGAAAACTCCCCTTCGGTCTCAAGAACGCTGGCGCAACTTTTCAACGCGCTATGTCTTATGCCTTCCATGATATCAAGCACATTGTGCAACCATATCTGGATGATTTACCCACTCACTCTATGCGTTGAGTCGATCATCCAATCCACCTCTGAGCCATTTTCATCCACTGTCGGTTTTACCGTATACGCTTGAATCCTCACAAGTGTGTTTTCCTCATGGAATCCGGCCAACTTCTAGGCTTTATTGTTTCGCGTCAAGGGATTAGGGTAGATCCTTTAAAGGTCGAGGTGATCCTTAATCTCCCTCCTCCTTCTACACTTCGCCAGTTAAAAAGTTTGCAGGGGAAAGCAAAATTTCTTTGTCGTTTCATCCCAAATTACGTCGAGATAACTCATGGATTTACGTGGCTCCTAAAAAATGGGTCTGAGTTCGTATGGGATACCATCGCAAACAAAGATTTCGAAGCTTTGAAATTGTCCCTAACACGTGCTCCGCTTCTCTTTCCCCCTTATTATAGTCGCGATTATTTCCTCTACCTTGCAACCTCGGATTACACCATTGGTATGGTTCTCGTCCAAGAGGATGATTTTAACGATGAACATGTTATCTATTACTTGAGTTGAAGTCTAACGCCTACTGAAACCAAGTATTTACATGTCAAAAAACTAGCCTTGGTAGTCGTCCAAGCCGTCCAACGCTTCTGGCACTATATCCTCTCTCGCAAGACTACAGTGATTTCTAATTGCAACCCTATGCAACACATTCTCACACGTCAATTTCTAGGGGGAAAATACTCCAAATGGATCATGATACTCCAGGATTTTGACTTGGAATTTGAACGCGCCAAGTCCAAGAAGTCCTTAGTGTTTGCTAAGTTGATATGCGACTTTCCCTATTCTGAAACGAAAAATGTAGCAGCTGATTCATTACCCAATGAATCCCTTTTCCTCATTAGCTTTGATGATCTTTGGTATGGTGATATCATCATATATCTCCAAACCCAGACTCTCTGGCCAACTTTGTCTAGTACTGACCGACGTCGAATACGCTACCAAGCCCGTCAATATATTATCCTCGGGGATACTCTTTATCGTCAGGGGATTGACTCAGTTTTTTGATGCTGCCTAACATTCGACGAAGCCGAGAAAGCCTTGAATGACTGCCATTTTGGAGCCTATGGTGGTCATATGTCTGGGTATGCTACTCCCCAGAAGATCTTGCGAGCAAGGTATTTTTGGCCTTCTTTATTTAACGACTGCATAATCGTCGTCCAAAAATGCCATGCTTGCCAGACCTATAATCATAAGATCCAGTCACATCCCACTCCTCTTCACCCTGTAGTCTCCGTTGGTCCCTTTGTGAAATGGGGCATCGATTTCATGACATGTCACCCCCACTCAGCCAGGGGGCATGGATACATTATTCTAGCCGTAGATTACTTTACGAAATGGGCCGAGGTGATGCCGACATTTGATAACATTAGAAAGACTGCAACATTATTCATTTTTAATCACATCATAGCTCGTTTTGGTGTGCCTCAGGCTATCGTCACTAATCATGGTAGCCACTTTAGAAACTTCATGATGTATGAACTCACTGAAAATTTGGGTCTTTTCCATGAAAACTCAATGCCCTATTACCCACAAGCCAACAGCCAAGTCGAAGCAATTAACAAAGTTCTCATAACTATGCTCCGACGAATGATAGAGATTCACAAAACAAGTTGGCACACAATGTTGTTTTCGGCATTGTGGGCTTACCGGACATCCGTCAAGTCAACTACTGGGTTTACACCTTTCCAGTTAGTCTATGGTTTGGAAGCCATTCTCCCGATCGAATGCGAGATACCCTCTTTAAAACTAGTTGTTGAACTCCTACCAAACACTTCTACTGAGGAAGAACATCTATTGTATCTTATGCGATTAGAAGAAACTCGACGCAATGCTACCCTAGTCATAGAATCTCAGAAAAAACATGTCAAGGCCCAATACGACAAACATGTCAAGCCTCGCGTTTTCTCTGAAGGAGATCTCATTCTTCTCTATGAACAAGATCGAGATATGCTAGGAGCTGGAAAATTCGAAGCCATGTGGCGAGGTCCTTATATCGTTAGATGAGTTTTGGAAAAAGGGGCTTATGAGTTAGTAGATTACGATGGTATCCCTTTGAGTGAACCCAGAAATGGGTTGTACTTGAAGAAGTACTATGCATAAGATCATCTGTGCACGAGTACCTGTATTTTTATTGTATCATACTTCTTGTGTGTTACTGTAGCTTGCTTTTTTCGTTATCTAGTCTCTTCACTAATGTGACGTTGTGTTTGATTTCCAGATGTCAGAGTCTTCACTGCCCTACATTAGCTTCGCTGATGGCACTAGCCATAGTACTCAAAACCTTGCTTCCGCTGCATGGGCAATTTACTCCCCTACAAATGAACTTGTCTCCTTACGAGGTGTGTGTCTCGGTCGTTCGACCAACAATATTGCAGAGTATAGCACCGTTATTGAATTGTTGATTGATTCTATCTTGATCGGAACCCGTCATTTGGTTGTGTGACTCGATTCACAGCTCGTAGTACTACAATTAAGTAATGTCTATACTATTCGAAGTCCTACTTTGTTACGGGTGTATTTGCGAATTCGCCTCTTGGAACGTTATTTTGATTATATTGAATATCAACATATTCCTAGATGTATAAATACATTAACTAATGCATTAGCTAACTATGTATTAGACAGACATTTGGGTCATTTATAAATCAATCACATCAATTTTCACACAACACAAGATAAACCAGTAGAAGCCGTATGTATATATAACGATCAAAAGAGTTTTTACAAAAAAATTCTGTCCAAGGACCAAAATTTCAAAATCTGAAGCTTATAGCTTCTACAAAGTGACGTCATGGATGATGTTCACGGTAACACATGACTGCCCGAGCAACCCTACGAAGCAGTCGGCCAATGGACTCTGACACTCCTATTGTATGACGTTGATAACGTCGTGGAAACTCTCCAAGGGGCATGTCTGGAATGTCTATTGTCAAACCCTCTAGATTTTGTTCCACCGCTTCATAATTTTCGGCATCCCATCATGGCACTGGAGCCACCTCTCCTCATCGCTGAATAGGAGAAGTACCAGGAGTTCGGTAAGGCCCCACGTCTGTGTCATCAAAAAAGAATTTTGTATTTAGACCTTGTATGAACATAAAGAAAACATTTGCATATGATAAAATTCACAAAAACATTTAAAAAGAAAAATGTGTACTTCTTACCAAGATCCCCCAACTGAGCACCCTCAAGCAGGACCAAGTCCAGATCTCCTCGGAAGTCCAACCCGGCATAGGAATAATCATCGACCATCAGCATCTGTGGTTGCAACCAGTCAAAGAAGACATCATTATATTTTATAATTGGTCCAGCTACATGCTGGGCCATGAGCTAACACCACCTCAGCATTCTTGGATCTGTTGGAGCCGCTAAATCCCACTCAACCTGCAGCCTCAGCAAGGGAACCCTCTCAAGAAAGAAGGACACCAACAAAGACCCATACCTGAATTGCTTCAGGTCGCCTCGCCTGCATTTGGTCAACTGCCTCTTCATGCTATGAAGCACTGCGTCTGCCCAGTTAAAAATCCGAGGCTCAGTACACTCTATGGCATACTGAAAGTAGATCTGGAGAGCCATGTGAGGAGCAGTGCTCCCAGCCATACGAGAAATGGTGAAAAAAATAGTGTGGAGGGTCAAATCCCGCACTCCCCAAATGGCTACTTTCCCTTTGCTCCTCTCTGCCTCTGGAACACAGTGCAAGCGACAGTACTCACTCATGGGCAGCCCACCACCTCTGCTACCAGTCAGGATCGCGTGGTACCCACGCCATGACAGTCCTGTCAAGAAGTAAATGTCCTCGATATCCAAGGACAATGTGTGGACCCCTACATGGAATACTTGCTGGTCGGGACCCCACATATGCACAAGGTACTCCAATAACCTGACTTGGGCCCTCATACCCAAGATACGAAATAATTTTAGAATACCACAGTCTCGTAAAGCAGCAACGGTGGCCAGATGATTTCTGGCAATGGCATCATCTTCTTCGTGCTCTCTTTCATGCCATTCCAGAACCATGGTGATGGCCAAATACTTGCATAAGAAGCATAAGAAGAAAGTTAGTAACTCTATTCAACACTTGGTATCTTTTTCATTGAGCAAAACTTTAAAAAAATTTCCACTTTGTAGTTCTCGCAGGTGCCCTTTAGACACAGTGCGAGGCTTTCGCAGGTGCCTTTGGGGCCACCTGCAAGAATGAGGCATTCTCACAGGTCCCGTGTGGCTGGCCTGCGAGAATGGTTGAGCGCAACTTTAACACCCAAAACAGACTGAAAACTATGTTTTTTTCCAATGAAAATAAAAAATCAAACCATGAAAAGGTAGAGGACAAGGAGCTTACCTCACTGTCGGAGACGGTTCGTCGAATGGATGCTCGTAACTCCCGCAATCGAGCGTCGAAATTCAAGGGCAAAAGAGGGGTTTTGGACTCAAATATTGGTAGAGTTAAAATGATTATGGTAAAAAGAACTTTTACCCCTTTATATTTACTTTTACCATTTGTTATTGGATTTTATAATTGTTTATTTATTAAAACCTAATGCCTAATACCCTTTTGAGTGTGACTTTTGCAAACATAATGACCTCGATGTTCATGCACAAGGATGCGGATATTTTTTCTTCTTCATCGCATGTTTTGATTGTTTTTTATGGTTTTTGTACAAAACCTAGAGCTTGGTCTTTGTCCATTATCATGCTCGAAAATACATGAGAACGCGATTGAGCACACTTTTATCACTTTTTCGGGCTCAACAAGGTTATACGAAAAAGGAACCCCCTTGGAGTCCTCTTTAAGCTCTTTTCAAACTCTCTAAATATGAAAAGATTGCCAAGCGACCTTGCTATTTTCAGGCTCGTTAAATTATTTGAAGAAAGCGTCCGTTGGGCGATAATTTATCTCTTTTTTAGTCTCATCAGACTATTTTACGAAAAAGGAACTGAGAGAGTTCTCTTTTAAGTGTTTTTCCAGACTCTACAATCATGAAAAACCTTTGAGTTTTCTATCTTTGGACTCGTTAAACAAACATCGACAAACCCGTAATGGGACTGAACCACTCCTTCCTAGGGTTCGTTAAACATACTCTGAAGGACTTATCTGAAGGATGATCTTATATCAACAAGCACATGTTATCCTCCTCAAGCTTGCGTAAAAATAAATATGTACTCGCCAGAAATGGTGGGGGAAAATTTGGGAAATGGATGTGTTCTCGTATTCATATTAATTGGTAGTAAGTGTCGCTCTTGAACATGACACCCCCCTATTCATTATTTGAAGCCGGTTTGGGAAATCCATTTGTCTCTCATTCAATTTGATACAAGGTCATACCCTACATCATCTCTGAGTCAATGCTGCCAAATCATTGGTCGTGTCATTCATATGTTCAAGAAAAGTTCATATGAAACCTTCATTGAGTCGGCCATCTGCAATTGTCCATTCTCTCTGTGTCAGCCTTCCCTGTGTCCAGTCCAACTTACATCATACTCTATTTCACTTTCAAAATATGTTACTCATTTCGTGTCATTGATGGGGTATACATCAAGGCCCTCCTGTGACGAGTTTTGTTCCATCGACTTCAGCTCATTATCCGGAAACAAGACTTAGAAATGCTTTGGTACCTTGGAACTTGTATGCCTCAATGGTAGGTTTCCTCGCTTTCGACAGTGGGTTTACATCATTGACCCTTGATCGAAATATTTCGTCGGATGTTCGACCTCAACTCATTCATTCACATTTGATGGATTGTACTAGTGTACCTTGGGAGTCATTGACATTAATGGTGATTTCCCTCACACTTGTTAACCATTTCATTAATGACCGGTAATCAAGTGGTTTCTACCATGTTCGACTTCAACACATGTAATCACATGGTTAGATTCATACTTTCGGGCGATGAGATTGAAGACCCTGGATTTCATCTCTTTGTCCTTGTTGCGATGGAATACGTATAATTTGTGACACATAGATCCACTTTGTATGTCTCGTGGCTATGTCGTCTCAGTTTGAATTTTCTTGCATAGATCCACAGTGTATTCTTGGTGGCTATGCTATATTTTGATGACATGGATCCACAGTGTATGATTGGTCGCCATGACCTATGCTTATAATGTCATCCATCTGTGATCTGAGTATGGGAATGCCTACCTCAAAACTAGTATGATATTCTGCAGATGCTTGGTTGTTCGCAGGTTTCCGATTAGGTGCACTCCTGGTTTTCGACACACACACATAGTCTACAAAGTATTTCGGCTGTCACCGATTTCGGCCTCATACTTTGGGGGGCATTCTGTTACCCATGATTTTGGTCATCTTGATGGTGTATTGATGATGATGTACTCAGGCTCCTAACAAGAACCTTCTCCTAAGAAAAGTGACATTCATCTCTTCCTAGAAAACATATTTTTGGAGAGAGTTCACAGGTTGCTTATAGCCTAGGGTGCGAGAATGACATATTCTCGTAGGCTACCTTCAGCTAGGGTGTGAACTTCTCACACTGTGCTATATATCTCGGGTGTGAACTTGTTCTCAAGCTTGGAAAAAAATGAAGTCTCGATGGTTCTAGAAGGGAATCTTCTAGAGAATGGGTTGGCATTCGAATGGTTATCATTTTACTGGTTTCCCTGATATTGTGGGATCCTTCTCATCCAAGTAACCATCTCACCCTCTCCTATATATTGATGGGATTCTCATGGAAAAGGTTAATCAAGATTAATTGGAGAATTGGTGAAGGAATTGTGTGACGGACCTAGCTTGAACAGGAGCTTGGAGACTCTAGCAAGTCTATCAAGAGGAATTGGATCTTCTTCATACAAGGATAGAGAAAGTGTGTGTGTTGGAACCAAGAGCCACCAAAAGGAAGCTTTCGACATCAAGGCGATCAGGTTATATCTTCTACTTTTGATTAATATGATACAGCGACATGTCCTTTTCCTATAAAGTCATTCTTACTTTATTGTGTAATTGCTTGATCATACACATAAGTTGACGATTGAATATATTTTGCTATCTTCACTTTGGTTGGTTTGTGTTGTCTTGGTCTTGACCTCACAAGAGCACTGGAGCGAAGCGGGAGCAACATAGACCATAGGAAGCAATACAAAGGTATGTCACTTGTTCCTCCCTACTAGCTAATTCAATGGTCATAACTTAGGGAAAGAGTCATGTCATGTCCTGTTTTGTTCTAGATCCAGGTGGATCTAGGGAGATCTATTAGTGTCTGCACCTACCGATTAGTCCGATAACACTTGCTGGTGTAGGATAGATAGTCTTTTGCTTCAGTAGGTTAAAGAGTAGTTTTTCTTATCATAAGGTTAGATATTAGTTGTTAAATCTTCTTGCTTTCAATTAAGTAGATTTCCTTTTATGAATTAGAAATAGTTGTATTCATAATAGAGTTCACTTGTCTCTTAGCTTAGTTAGTTTCTTATTGAGTAGTCTTAATTGGTTTACTTTTTTTAGAAGTCATCCTAGGTTAGTTAAATGTTTACTTGATTTTATAGGTTAATTGCTTACTTGTCTAATCTTGATTTGATAGTATAGTTGCTTGTTTATTTACTTGCTTTCATAGGATAGTTGTTCATTGAATTTAAGTAGACTAGTTAAAGTAGTTTGTTGTTGCTATTTGTTTATTATTATTCTTAAATAGTTTTCTTTTGCTTATTGTTGAACTAGTTTTCTTCAAGTAGGGTTTTCATTTGTTTTCCTAGAACTATCCATCAATCCTTGGTCCAAAGGTTACTTAGGTTACATAGTTTAAAGTTTCTTAGTAGGGTTTGATCATTAGATATCTTTGCTTGAATAGATTATCCCTTAGATGGCAACTTCCTTAGTTAGACTATACTACCAGCCCCTTCTACCTTGGCATATATTTTTCTACAGCTATAAGTTTACTTACCCCGAGTTGACAATTTAATTGAGGGTTTTTAGTGTGTTTTTAGTGCATATAGAACACCCATCAACATGCTAGAATGGCCATGCCACTATCAACAATGGAGATCGTGTATCAATTTGTTATTAACTCTTCCACCGATTCTAATCATGTTACCTCGCCAATGGACGAGGAGGATCCCATTCTTAGGCTCATGTGGGCCACTTCGTTGTCTTGTTCACATGCCTGCCTCAATGGGACTTTTCCCTTGGACAAAGCTAACATCGAAGCCATGAATGGTTTTGACAAACCTTGGGATGATATGCATCATCACTCTTATTTTCTCCCAGAGCTTGAAAGGATCAAACAAGATGACTTTCAATCTACTTTGAGTGAGATAGTTAGTCACATCGTAGTTCCACTTGATACACACGACATTTATGCCGAAGGAAATATGGCGAGTATTTCTCCTACCATCATGATCGATATCTCTCGTACTCCTGGAAAGATTGAAAATGTACATATCGGTGTGGATTGTTCCCCAGAAGAAATCTTGATCTACATCGAACTCTTCAAGGAAATGTGTTTTCTTGGTCATTTGAAGAGATGTCAGGAATCGACCCTCATATTGTCAAGCATGAGATTAGAACTTATCTGGATGATAAACTTGTTTGACAACGTCTTAGAGTTGTTAATCCCCGAAAGGCCCCTGCAATTAAGGCAGAGGTGGAGAAGCTATTAATGTTGGATTCATCTACCCGGTTCCCTTGACTGAATGGGTATATAATCATGTTCCTATGAATAAGAAGAAAGGAACTATCCGTGTATGTATGGACTTTCATGACCTGAACAAGGCATGTCCTAAAGACAACTTCCTGACACCTTTCATCGATTAGATTCTCGACGAGTGTGCGGGAAGCGAAGTGTTTTATTTTATGGACGGATTTTCAGGGTATAACCAAATTCAAACTAAACCTGAGGATCAACACAAAATGAAATTTATTTGTCCTTGGGGTACTTTCGCATACCGGAAAATGCCTTTCGGCCTTAAAAGCGTCGGAGCAACCTTCCAATGTGCTATGACCTTCGCATTCCACGATCTTAATCATATAGTCGAAGTCTACCTTGATGATCTCATTGCTCACTCTTGAAAGAGAGTGGATCACTCTATGCACCTTCGGCTTGTTTTTGAAAGATGTTGTTACTATAGAATCCATTTGAACCCTCATAAGTGCATCTTTTGTGTTAGGTCTGGTCGTCTTTTGGGATTTCAAATTTTTGAGACCGGGATCATGGTAGATCCATTAAAGGTTGAGGCAATACTTCGATTGCCTCCCCCATGCACTATTTGACAACTTCAAGGTTTACAGGGGAAAGCTAACTTTCTGCGTCGATTTATACTAAATTGTGCCAATATCACTAAGGGTTTCATGCATCTTTTGAAGAAGGATGCCCCTTTTATCTAGGATGAGCGAGCCCGGGAGTCCTTTGATGCTTTGAAGAAATCCTTGGTATCGGTGCCTCTGTTGAAGTCCCCTAACTACAGTAGGGATTACTTGCTTTATATGGCCACGTCCGAGGAGATGATTGGTATGGTTTTGGTTCAGGAGGATGATGAGCTCCGTGAGCACGTCATCTACTATCTTAGTCAAAACTTAGTCAGTCCTGAGCTTAATTATTCTCACGTTGAAAAGATAGCTTTGGTTGTCGTTCATGTAGTCCAACGTTTATGTCATTACATATTTCTTTGTAAGACTAATGTGGTTTCCGATGTCAATCCATTTCAATACGTCCTTACCATGCATATCATAGGGGGAAAATATAATAAATGGATTGTCATTTTACAAGAATTTGATCTCGATTTCGCTTCTGCGAAATCTAAGAAATCACTAATCTTCATGGAGTTAATATTCAACTTTCCATGACTAGACGAGGATGTTATCCATGTTGATTTGTTTGGGGATGAACACATTTTTCTTGTCTCATCGTCCGACCCCTGGTATGGAGACATTGTTCTCTATATTTAAACTTTGAAGTTCCCTCAACATCTCTCGTGAGATGATCGATGGCATGTACGGTACCAAACTAAGAATTATACAATCGTTGGTGACACTTTGTATCACTGAGGAATAGACAATATTTTTCATCGTTTTTAACTCACAAAGAAGTCGAGTCAGTCCTAAACGATTACCACATTGGGGCTTGTGGTGGTCATCTATCTGGGCTTGCGACAACCCAAAAAATTTGCAAACCATTTATTTCTGACCTTCTATTTTTAAAGATTGTATTGAAGCGGTTAAGAAGTGTCACCCCTGCCAGGTGTTCACTCTAAAAATGTGCTCGCATCCAGCCCCTCTTCACCCATTCATTACCGTCGGTCCCTTCACCAAGTGGGGGCTGTACTTCGTGGATTGAAACCCAACTTTGGCTGGGGGGCATAAACACATTATCGTGGTCGTCAACTACTTTAATAAGTGGGATAAGGCCATTCCTATAGTTAAATCTAATGGGAATATTGTTGCCTTCTTCATATTCAATCAAATTATAGCTCGATTCGGTATCTCGAGTGATATTGTCACTAATCATGGCAGTCACTTTCAGAATGAAATGATGGAAGAACTATCATCTAAGTTGGGTTTTAGACATGGTGATTCTTCTCCTTATTATGCCCAGGAAAATGGACAAGTAGAGACCATCAACAAGTCTCTCAAGACCATTTTGCAAAAAACTTTCATCCAGACTAAGTCCGACTGGCACATTATGCTATATCTTGCACTCTGGGCATACTGAACCTCGATCAAGAATGCCACTGGATTTTCCCCTTTCCATTTAGTACACAGTGTGGATTTGATATTACCTATTGAATGTGAAATCCCTTCTCTTAAGTTGGAAGTCACACTCCTACCTGACACTTCCGATCTCGAGCGACGCCTTGTAAACCTAGAGAGTCTTGACGAGCAGTGTCGAGACGCCTCTACGACTATCAAGGTGAACAAAAGATGTGTGAAGGTCCAGTACTATAATTCTATCTGTCCTTAGTTGTATGCTAAGGGTGACTTGGTCCTCTTATATTGTCAAGACAAAGAACCATGGGGGCAGGCAAGTTTAAAGCCATGTGGCATGGTCCCTATATCGTGTGACGTGTCTTAGAAAAAGGAGCCTATGAGTTAGAAGATTATGAAGGGAATATGTTGGTCGAGCCCAGGAATGGACTCTACTTGGAAACATATTATGCTTGAGCCCCAATATTGGGTGGAACACTTTGTATACTAATGTAATTTAGTGTATATATATTTTCCCTTTCTTTTCATCTTCATCTTGCTTATCGAGTTTTCCCTTCATTGGCAGATGTCAACGGAGTCTTCGGTCTACCTAGGATTCATAGAAAAAGCCAGTATTCATACATGGAACTTGGCTTCCACCGCTTGGGTGGTTTACTCACTCGAGGGTCTACTGGTGTCTTTATGTGGCATATGCCTAGGTCCATCCATGAATAATGTGGTTTAATATAACATCGTTATAGAACTTTTGCACGATGTTATCTCACATGGTATTCTCTCTTTAGAGTTTCTCCTAGATTCCCAGTTAGTATTATGTCAGTTGAAAGGCAGTTACCGCGTGCGAGATCCTACTTTACTTCGACGATTCCTACAGGTACGTCTTTTAGAACGACAGTTTGATTTTATTACTTATTATCACATTCCTAGGAGTTCTAATCGTGTATCTGATGCTTATGATAATTTCATTTTAGATTGGCATTTGTCACATAACTAAAGCAAAGAAAACCATCTCATCAATGTACACATTGTAAATATAAGTAAAGTCGAAGATCCCTATTTTATACATATTTAAAAAAATATGGTGTTTATAGTACAAAATTGGGGCTAACACCCTCAATAAACACATACAGTTGATAATACAATATCCACAACATCTACGCCTATGCCGTCATATGTGTTTCATGGTAACAAACTACGGCATTTGCGAGATGCCGAAATACTCACACCCAAGCTCTGGGAACACCAACCACTTTTCGCTGCATGGATTTTGGCAGATCCTCTACCTGAACCATTAGAATCCTATGAGTCAAATGAGACAGGTTTCCTTGCACGTTCTAAAGGACTCTCTCAGCTTATCCTCCCATTGCCTCATCTCCCTGGTTCCTCCGACAATGTCAAGGAATCCCTTTCAGTCGTTGCGGACCCATGTCTGCATCACACAAGTGTCTAGTTAGTACTTAAGCATCATCCAAAATCATTTTTGTTATACTATACAAAAATACAAAAAAAATGAAATATTTAAAAACATTTGACATACCTATGTCCTCGTAGGCGGTCCCTGGTGAGAGTGGCATGTTAAGGTCCCCTCTGAATTCGATCCCTGCATTGGGACAGTCATCCAGAGAAATGACTTGTCACTGCCACCAGTAGAAGAAATCCTAATTGTAGGGTGTGGGAACCCTACCTCCCCCTATCATCTCATTACCTCGTTCCTCTATGCCATGGTCGGATCGCGAGGTCCTCTCAGAAGAATCTCGACTCTAGGTCCCAAACCTGGAACCTGCTTGAAGAAAAAACTGCATAAGATAGAGGCAAACCCGAAGTTCCTCTTGCTACCATGTTTGCACTCTATCAAATGGCTCTTCATATTAGCCAGTAGTGAGGTACACCAATCATATATTGTGGGTCTCAAGCACTCTATAGCATAGAACATGAGCGGCCTCGATGCCTGGTGCAACGAAGTTGAGCCTGTGATCTTAGTTAACACGAGGACAACAATATTGAGGTTGAGATTGTTTATCACTCGGATGGGGAGTTGACTCTCGACCTTCGGAGGCCTTGCTACATAGTGAGCATATATGTACTCCTTTATTTTCATTCCTCTCCCTACTCCCCATGATTTGAGGTTTACAACCTCACCCTGACACGATAATCCAGTCAAAAAGTAGATATCCTCTACTTCAATCCTCAATGGTTGCCCATCGAGGATGAAGCTTTCACTGTCAGGGTCCTAGTAACCCACAAGCATCTCAAGCAACCTCACTTGGGCCATCATCCCTTTGAGTGCCCAAAATTTATATAAGCCACATCTTTTCAAGGCCATTTTGTCCCTTGGATCTCTGTCCATAGCACCATCTACCTCCTCATGCTCCCTTTCCCTCCATTATAGCACCATCCTTCCAGATAAAAGTCAAAATTTGAGTTAGAAACCATAGAAGTTATTTATTACGGACTTGTACGTGAGCTTCTTCATTTACAGTCATGTATAGGGTTGGGTATATGTGCCCTATAGTTTTCACAGTCGCGTATAAACCCATGTATATGTGACCCGATAAATGGCAGCCCGCGTACACCGAGTTACCCAATTTGCGCCCTAATTTACTCAAAATTTGAAACCTAATTTAAAAATTTAATCCACTAGAAAGGAAGAGGGGGGGAAGAGGACTTACCTAGTCCAAACAATTTCTAATTTCGTCCCTTGATGCTCCTGCAATCACCTATTGAATCTCAGAGGTAATTTGGTCCAATTTTCACTATTTGGGTAAAAAGTCAAAATGGCATAGTAATTTTTGGTTTTGTTACTATTTATAACAGTTTTTACCCAGTTTATATAGTTTTGAGTCATTTTTTCTCCTAATGAACTAATACAAAAGGGGATTGAGTTGGTTTTTGTAGTTTTCACCAGGGATTCTTGCAGATTTCAATGTTATGTTGGTCATTCGTCACCACAGGCAGGTATTTTCACTACCCAGCATATAGGATAGGTATCCATTCCATCATGCATTTTTGCATTGTCCTATAACTATCACTTTTTATGCCTTAGGTACGAACCCATTTGTCATAACACAGAACCTTCCATCTATTATAAGTGGTGTCGTTATCAAGTGGTAGAGACTTACTAAACATGGGTTCCCTAGTTAGATCCCCTGCTTCATTTGGTGCCCATGCATAGATTTTTTCCATAGGACCGGGAGTCCCTTATAGATAGTACATGAATTTATGCTGAGCCTCATTTATCACTCATAAACATGCTCCCTTATACCTAGAGGACTACCAACCGAGTTTAATTTAAGCTCTTTTCCAACTCATCTTCAAAAAGCAAAAAGATTGTCGAGTGAACTTGTCTCTTTCACACTCGTAAATTGGATTTGAAAGGACATCTATTTGGCACAAGTTTATCCATTTTTCACACCAAGTAGACTAAATGTCATGAAAAAGGAAAGTTTTTGTCATTAAGTGGTGATTGCATCTCATGCCCTTGCTTGCAGTATTGAGCCTATAGTCGGTTCTCACTTTGCTTTATAAACCATTTGCCTCAACAGTTTTTGCATCCTCAACCAAGAAAAGCCTCATTTATATCCTTTGCAATTTGACACCCTATACCTAGGAGGGAACATTCCCCCGAGTGTCCATCTCTCGCATGCATCTCCTTCCATTGATCATAGGTATGTTCCACTGCTGGAACTAGTTTTGCTTACTTGCGGCACTCGTTTCCCCCTCTGTATCATAGCATTCATTTGTCTATGAAAAAACAAAAAAAAAAGACAAGTGGGAAGGGAGTATTATCTTATATTAGTAGCAGTCGTGTCGCCTTTGAACAGAGCACAAAGTTATTGAGTCCATTTTTCATCATAATTTTGGGATTAGCATGGCCTTAGGAAGATGAGCTCGTTATAGAGTCTTCTTTATCAACTAGTTACTCTTCCATTCCCTATAGAGAATTTCATTTATGCCTCCTGCATCTCATGGTTTCATCATTGAGTCTATTTTGTTGGAGTCTTCCATATGTCTCTTTCTCTCGTTCAAAGGAAGTCTATCAACCTATGTTAGCCACTTCTCATAACTCTTGACTTTGCGTGTCGGCCATACCCTCAGTTTGTCTCAAAGTCACATGATATTGTAGTCCTATCACGCACCCTGGTCCTACTTTCATCATTGGTAGGTAACCTTGAACCCAACAACCAACATTTCATCATTGGTCGTTGACTGGGTGGTTTCCATTGTGTTCGACGGCAAGACATATATTCACACATTGGGATTTGTGCAATGTCTTGGATGCCATTAGCCTTATTGGTGGTTTCCTCACCTTTTTCATCAATTTTCCTCATTAGCTGCTATTCATAGGGTCTTTTTTCGTGTACCGCTTGCACTTGGCACATGCGAAAGATGCATAGGGTTGTTGGTTCGTGAACATGTTCTTCATATGATTTCCTCCAAATCATGAAGCTCTTGTTTTGTACCTCATGTTGACTGATGAGATATGCCTTAATGTTATACTTTTAGTGGGTCTCCTTCCATCGAGTTCAACTCATCTATTATAGAAATGGGACCTAGAGTCTTATGAGTACCTTGAGTCTTGCAGTCATTAGTGGAAGGTTCTCTCGCCATCTACAGTTGGGAATAAATCAATGTCTCTTGACTAATGGATTCTTCAGGTGTTCGACACCGACTCCTTTGTTCGCACTTGTAATAATGTACTTGGTGTCTTGATACCTACTTTCATTATCGGTAGGTTGTCTCGCGTTTGTTAATGATATACCTCAATGACTGGTAATCAAACGATGTTTCATTGTGTTCGACCTCAACTCCTTTATTCACATGATGTAGACTTGCACCCTTGGCGGATTGTGTAGAATAATTGAAGACATCAGTATGTGGTCGCAACTTTCCTAAGTTGTTGCTTCCTTTTCATTAGACTAGTACCTATATGACTTTAGTGATCATGGGAGATTAGATTGTACCCCATTGTATACAAATATCTTCATATTTATTTTGAGAGTAGTTCTACCAGGCCTTTTTCATGACTGTGACAGCTTTTGGCATGTAACCACATTTGTATTTTCCCATTCATGGCCATGGATAGTTGTTTGGTATTTTTTCACATGGATATGCAGTGTAATCCTATTGGCAGCCATGTATGCAAAGTCAATGAAGAATGTAATGAGCAACTAGTTCTTCCAGTTGGTTCCCCATAACTCCACTTCTGGGTTGTTTATAATGTATTTTGGCCATCGCAGATACTCCTCTAACCTCACACATTAGGGGACATCTGTTATATCAATATTTGCCTCACCCTATGCAATCTTGCACAGAAGGCCTTTTTCCATTTCCCTATGTAGACTTATCATCCTTGTTTGTAAAATCCCAGAGCTAAAAATACACATTTTTCCACATGTATGCACCTTGCCTACTATACATCATGTGTATACACAAGTTTCACCACTACAGCCCATGTACATCGGGATTTGTGCCCAAAAATGAAATTTGGTGTCGGGTTTCCATGTCACGACATGAGATCTATGATCCTTGGCCTTCCATATACTGGAAACGTTCTGACTCGACCCTTCAGTTCCATTTGAAGTTTATGAATGAGTCAATGCTGAGCTATGGAAAAGAGGAGAAAGAATTCAAATTTCAGAGGAAAGTTACTCTGGAGAAATTATTTACGTCATATTGAGTCTGCATCCCTTTGTCCTTTAGGTCTGAATACAGTGCTCAGCCCCCAAGATCTTCCCTTATTGATTGAGAACCTCATTGTTTTCTTTTATGAGCTTGCCTTTGGTGGAGGATTGAAGTGGTGGAGGCCCATCTAGAAGGAACTTATTTTCTCGGTTTCGAACCGTGCCGACACAGAGGTATGTAAAATTTTTATTTTTGTTTTATCATATATTAATAGAAATACTCTTTTCCCATCCAATTGATATCTTGCAAATATTTGAATTATTATTCCATGGGTGCATTTGTCATGTTTATTAATGGATTATGCTATTGAATGTGCTAACATCATTTATTATCACCATATTATTTCTTTGCTTGGTTTTTGAGGACTAGTTGCAGGTATATTGCTTTGGGTCGAGTGCTCAATGGTGGACTTCATCGAACGTCTAGATGAGGTAGGCCTGCTATCTTGTCTTGCTAGAATATTTATTTACATATAATACTTGAGAATAGAGTTGATTTCTACAGTCATTTCCCTCTGTTGTGGTTTACCTAGCCATAGAGAGATTTTCCTCGTAACAATCTTGAATGACAATGTGACCCAAGTGTTCAACCTCTGAAGCCCCCCAAAAAAATTTGGATCTTTTTAGGAATAGTTGGTGGTCCCATAGTATTTTCAAGGATTTATTGACATGATTTATGTGGGAATATAAATATTTTTTATAGATCAATATATCATCAAATAATACCAACAAAAAACTATGTAGAAAGGGTCAAAAAAAATTGTTCATGAGGCTCTAGAAGGTGGATGGAGCATTACAAGGGCCAAATTGATTCACTAAAATTCATAATTACCATCATGTGTGTATAAGGCTATCTTCGAGATGTCTTCCTCTTTCATTTGTATTTTGGTGGTATCCAAAATGAAGGTTAACGTCAATGAAAAACTTGGCTCCATGAATTTCATCTAAGAGATCATCAATAACTAGGATGGGGAATTTTTTTTTGATGGTTAAAATATTGAGAGCCCAAAAATTAGGACACATGCATCAATTACCTTACTTCTTTAATACCATGTCCATCGTTGATGAGTAGGGGATGGTACTAGGATGTATGAATCCATCCTCTAATAGTACCTTAATGATATTTTTGGTTTCATTCTTCTATGCAAACGACTACTGATAAGGATGCACATTGGGTGGTAGACTGTCGTGAATCAGTGGAATATCATGGTCATGCTCCCCTCATGAAGGTGGTAAACCTTAGGGTGTTTCAAATACATGTTGATTTTTAGAGAATAACAACAACAAATTAGTGTGAATCTCTCGTGGGGGTGATCAATTACTTGTATGGCATTGAACTATGCAATAATGTCTGAGTGGTTATTCTTCAATAACTTCTTCATCCAATGAGAGGTAATAATTTCAGGGGGAATCAGATGTAAGTCATTTGAGGGTATGTTTTTTCCCTTCCTTAATGAATCTCATGTATAAATCCTTGAAATCCACAGTGATAGGTCCCAAAGTGCATAATCATTATACCCCTAGAACTACATCGCAACCACTCATTTCAATAGAAAACGTGTGATTTTAGAGATGATACTCACCCATTTGGAGTTTCATATTCACGTCGGCCACCACATTTCATTATGCCACCATTGGCTATCATAATTTGAAAATTAGATATAGGACAAACATAAAAATGGATTTATTCTAGCACTCTCGTATGAATAAATTGTGGGTGTCTCTATTGTCAATCAATACAATTACTTTGTGATGCTTGATATAACCAATCAACTTCAATGTTTGGGGTGCCGAGAAACTAGTTAAGGCATGGAGAGAAATTTAGGGTTCCTTGCAAGGTCCTTTTCTTATCTGCGGGAGAGGTGGAATCGTCAAAATCTAGTTTAGGAGTGTCTTCAACTGATATGTCTTATGAGTGTTCATATGGGGATAAATCCATTTGAAATAATTTATATTCTTTAGATTTTTTCCCTTTGAAATTTCTCTCATCACAATTATAGAAAAGGAAGAGGCGTTGGTGTTATGCCATCTTGACTTGAGATAACTTGTGGATTCTCATTGATTGAGATTTGGAGGGGTCATGGCTAGTTTCCATAGGGCGACTATTGTGAATAGTGAAAAAATATCTCTTGGTTTATGCATTGATCACCATATCAACTTATTTATCTCTTTCAGAAGCTTCCAACCATGTTTTTGGGTGATACATCATGATGTGTGCTCTAATTTCCTCCTTGAGACCACTAATGAAACATTCTTTAAAAAAATAATTATATAGGACCTCTGTGCAAATTACAAATTTCGCAAAGGTTGCAATAGTGTAAATAATTTTCCTTATTTGGATTAATTTTTTTAGTTATCCCAAATAGTGAGTGTCACATTCAAAACAATCATAAAGGACCTACACAAATTGGGTCCAACAATGTAGCCTCCATAAGATTTATTATACCATTGCGAAGACTATCAACATTTTGAATCCAAATATAAGATGCCCACTTTTAATTTAAGTAGGTCATCAATAATTCCATGGAGAGAGAAACAGTGTTCCATCTAGGTAACCCAACTTGAGGGATCAGAACCATCAATTTTTTTCATGTCGACCTTTGGAAAGTAGTGTCATGAATTTTGATCTTGAAAGTGTGAGTGGGGGTTATTTCAAAAGAGTGTGTGAGTGGCTTGCATAGTATCATCTATTGGGGATTCTTCCTTGATTGGATCAATGTGTAGATTTGATATATATATATATATATA
>ML786793.1:176807-203645 GCA_009831015.1 Picea engelmannii | reverse complement strand
TCTTCATTGCTTATTAGACCCTACATTGTGTACTGGTTTATGAGCAATTTATTCTTCGCCCACTTAAGTTTATTTACTGATTATCAATCCATGAGAGCACTGGTTCATTTGTTTATCATCTTGACTGTCTGAATACCATGTTTAAATTGAGTTATCCCACTGATCAGTCTACACAAAACACAAAAAACATTTTTATTTGAAGTTACCAAGCACCTTTGGTCTACAACCACAAAGGGTTTCTTGGAGTGATAACACCAGGTCAATGGATGAAGGGGTTGGGTCTCTGGGTGCTCGTGTCTACAGTGGAAGTCCACTAGTTGTTGAATGCTCTGAGCGGGTCTCTACCTCCTCCTTTGTTGATGGTCCTGGCGCAATCCTCAACCTTAGTGCTGAGGGAAATAGATTCAGAACCTTTGTTTTGGCTATGCATAGTTGCGTCAGTTCTGCGCATTGTTGAGGGTTCTGGAGAACCCACTCCATATGTTCTCGCTTGGATGTCGCACTCTGCCTAAGTGTTGATTATGGTTCTTTCTGAGCATCTGGTATCTCCTTCTCTTTTGTTGTTTGTACTTCCTGTGTTGTGCTTTCTTGGGCACCCTCACCCTTGGCCAGTGAGGGGATTTGTTGGTTTCTTTGGGCTTGCAACTCTTTCACAGTTTATATGTCTTTTTCTTGCACCGAAGGCTTAGTCTATTTTTCCTAGATGTTTGGGTTTAGACCAGTCAGCTTAATGCTCTACTCTGGTACTTTTGGGTTTGGACCAGAAGCTTCTGGTCTCGGCTTAGTAAACTCTTGGGTTATTTCTTGGATTTCTCTCTCTGCTTGCTCTGGTTGATTGATCTACAACGGTTATGGATTTGTGGCCTAGGATGGACTAGTGGTTTGTGGGTTTGGTGATTGGGGTTGTGGTGATGGCGGATGATGCTCAGTGACGAATGTGGATGGGAATGATTCAGGCTCGGGGTCTTCATGAATGTGGATGATGGGGCTTGCTTTGACTGTTGAGCGGTGATCTAAAAATAGGGGGATGACTTGTTTTTCTATGCAAGCACCCTCTACTCCATTAAAATAAACTTCAAGCCCTTTCTCAATGTCTTAGTTGTGCAAGATAAATTATGTGTCAAGCTTATGCTTCTTTTAGGTGTTTATGTGTGAGGGTTTTTTTTGAAAGGTTAAATATGTTGTCTAAATAAATACAACAGCAAACATAAGTTATAGAAAATAATAACCAGCAACTCACAACAATAACAACATGATAAAGGAGTTCACCCCCAACTGGGCTACGTCTCCTTGAGCCTCCATCAATGGACTAGGCTCTCTGGGATTAGTTTGTCTAAAATTATTTTACAAGATGTTTCTCAACTCCAATGGATTTATTGACTATACCATTGGGTTCAAAATACATAAAAACCCCAAAACTGACTATTAGATCTCTGAAAACAAACCATGGCGCATCTGGGCATGACCTCTTCTACTGGTGGAACAAACACCTATAAAAGTCCTCAAATGCCTCTAAAACTTGTTCCAATGAGTTCAGATCATATCAATTAGTCAAGAATGACTATTCAGTCACTGAAAATGGACTTTGGCTCATCTGAGCATGGCCTCCTTCAATGGTGGCCCTAAGCTCCCTAGAGCTCTCTGAAACTTTCTTGTAGAAAAACCTAGAATAGAAGTCTCCAAATTCCTTTGAAAACTATACCAATGGATTTAGAACATCCAAAAACCCCTAGATGGGCTTTTTCGGCACCTCATTTGGCCAAAAAATGAAGAAGATAGACCTTCTGCAAGTTTCACCTTCAAGCTTGTTGTCTCTGGTTCACCAAAATGCACTCTTGTGTGAGTAACCTGGCTTCTGGGCATTTCCCATGCCTAAAACCAGCACACATGCCAATTCCAAGAAATGTGCCATAATGTAGCATCGTTGGGGAACCCATCCTCCAAACCGTGGAGGTGTTGGACGTGTGGGTTCCAACGTGACCACGTCCCGCGCCTAAGTTGGGCGCCCGTTGCAATGGTGTGAAAGTGCCAAGTGTCATTCTCAGGGAAAATTTTGAATTCAAATGAGGTTCTGGGGCTGACAAGTGTCAGAGTTTTCCGTTGGATGGAATCCTGCGCATTCATATGGAAAGGGGGTCGTATGGGTAGTTCATGTGAACGGGGTTGGGCCCCAGACCCTGTAAATGTCCTAGAGGTTGTCAGGAAAGAAGAAATCTACAGGAGGCAACTTTATCCAACCACTTCGAAGCTGGGATCTAGCCCTACCAACTTCAGAGAGGGATCTCTCTATATGATTTAGATATGTTTCAAATTTAAAATATTAGGCTAGGTAAATAGAATATGTTGGTTTTGTTTGTTGTAGTTTTCATTGGGTTGGCTGAGAGAAAATTTACACATCCATTGGGCTATGGGGTCTGTATCATGAAAAATAAAATCTAAACCAGAAAACAAAGGAACCTTTCACAGGGTGTGTTAGCGATATTCCTTGCATAGGGGGGTAGAACACAAAAGAAGGGGTAAAAACCCACTTGTCCAAAGTTTCGAGCGATAGTGCGCCCATGGTAAGCAGCAAGCAAGACCAGGCAGTCCAGATCTACGCGCCCAGATCGACGACGCGTATTGGATTTCGGACCCCCCTTGCCTTTCGATCCTTAAGCGGGGGGGGGGTCCGAGATCAAGGGCGCACCTCTCCGACGGTTCAGATTAGCGCGCCCGGATCAACGGCGATGAAGACCATTTCGGACCCCCCCCCACCTTTCTACCTTTAAGCGGAGGGGGGGGGTCCAAAATCCCATGTGCAGCTTCCCGACGGCCACGATCGTAGCACCCAAATCAATGGCGCTCGTGTAGCCCCGCTCCTCTCAGCTGCTCTGTACTTAACCAGTGTGGGCCCTCCTCTTGTCATTTCATTCTTCCTTCCGCCTTTCCCCTGCTGCCGTGTGTCATCCACTCACCCCTCTTCTTTGGTCCGCGTGGCCCTCCTTTCTTCCCACCATCCTCTCAGTTCTTGCCATGCGTCCCGTTCCTTTCCACATCAGTTTCTCACCCGAGGGCAAGCTCATTTCTCCCGTCTCCTCCCCATCTACCTGGGTGCCTTCCTCCATGGATCATCCTTTTGTCACCCCTCTCTGTCATCACTCTCACTTCTCGCCACCCCTTCCACGCGCCCCCCTGATGCCATCACTCCTACCGTACACCATGTCCTCCGCTCTAGCCCTCATGTCCGTCCCTCAAGCTATTGGGTTGTTCCAGGTGGCAGCGCGAGAAGTCTTCCCTAGCCCGAGATGCTGAGTTGGCCTGGCCGTTCTCAATCCCAAGAAGTAGTTATTGAGGCGGTTGAGGGTAGTTAGACATCGTCTCCGCCATAATGGGGACGTCCTGCAATGAATTAAAATCACGTCGATTCGTCGATGTAACTGTCAGAAGATCGATCGCGTCTGCCATAAGTTGCACGGTTATTCAAAGATTGCCGCTGCAGAGTGTCAGAAGCCATGCAGACGCAAAGCCTTCAATGCATTTTCTTGGTTCCACTGCTGTTGTAGTTTTGAGTATATGTAGGAATTTTTGCCATTTTTGTATCTATCGATGGTAGAGCTAAGCTCCAAACTGTAAAGTTTCAGCGATACTCTGGTTTCCTGGTTATGCCTCTGTATTTGAGATTTCTTGGTTTATAACAAACAGTTTCCCTTCTTTTCCATCTTTGTGTCATCTTTGCTAGAGGGTTCACAGTGAAGGATTCACGTGGACTTAACAATCTTGTTGCGATAAAGGATTTGTTGTGGCATCTTTGTATTCTCTGGTATATGTGTTTGAATGTAAAAGGATTTTGTGTTCGAATACATTTCTTCTTCCATCTGTTGCAAACCGGATGTCTGTGATAGATCTTGCACCCTTTTTGTACAAGTCTTCCACCTATTCACCCTTTGTTACGACTCACTGTTTGAAGTTTATCAAGACCTCATTCGTTCATGCATGCCTGGTCTGGTCTCTGAGTTGATACGATACTGTTCTGAGTTTCCTTCCGTCTGATCACCCTTTTTTAAACAAATCGTTACATTAAAATTGATGGGCGTCGGGCTCTGTTCCTTCTAGCAATCCAGGAGTGACCTCCGGCTGCCAACATTTCTGGCGCCGTTGCCGGGGACGAAGTTGAAGATTTTCCCTGGGCAGAACGACAACGACTAACTGATTTCTGAAGGTGCATCAGATATCAGGACTTGAATATTGCTACTGTGCACCTGGCGACTCCACTGTGACGACTCCGCTGGGGAGAACCTGTTCTATCAACTGTGGCTTCGAGAGGTAGACATACGAGGTCAAATCCACATTTTCCTTTGGCCACTCCGGAAGAAGACTTGGAAGCGGTGCGCAGAAAGGGAAAGAGAGCAGCAAAAGAGGTTTCTGCCGATGAAAAAGGTAATACGCCCTCCCCTTCTGTGAGAACTCCATTTTCAGATTCTCAGTTTCCTAGTCGTCCTTCCTCTGAAGTTTCCCGTTTTCTGAACTTTGGGAGTGTTCCTGCTGAGTTTTCCCCTCCTGGTCTAGTATCAAAAGGAGAGATCCTTGTCACTCCCCTCTCAGGAGGTTTCACAACTCCTCCTTTGATTACTACTTCTCCACAGAGAGGAACACCTGCATACCCGGGTCCCTTAGACTTCTCTCTATTTTCTCCGTTGTCTCCTGTGAGGACCTCTCTTCCTTCCTCACCTGTTCACACTCCATCTCCTCCGAGTTCTCCTCCACTCAACATCCCTATGGCTGGTGTTAATCCCCCTCCAAACAGAATGGACGCCATAGTCACTGCTAGATACGCTCCTTTGATTCTTCCTCAGCCTTTAAACCCTCTCCCTGCTGGAGACTATTTGAAATACATGCCCAAGTTCAGTGGTGAGGGAGATGTGACCGTTGAAGAGAACCTGGCTACCTTTTACAGCTATGCAGACAACCTGAATATTGAGAATGAAGATGTCTGGATGAGAGTCTTCGTCCAGAGCCTCGATGGTGAAGTTAGGAAGTGGTTTAGGGGACTGACCCCTGGATCTATTGCTGGTATTGAGGCTCTGGATAATGTTTTCCTGAGACAGTGGGGGGATAGAAAAGATTATATATATTACATGACTGAGTTTGGGTCCCTGAAGAAGCAGGAAGGGGAGTCTGTCTCCGACTTCTCCAAAAGATTCAATAAAATGTATAACAAGATTCCTGCAGAGATAAAACCTTCCGAAGCCTCTGCTCAAATTTCATATGCTAGTGCATTTGACCCTGATTTTTGTCTCGTATTAAGAGAAAGGAGAGACACCTCTTTAGCTCAGATGCAATATGCAGCTATAGAGGTGGAGTCTAATATATTAGCAGCAGACAGACTGAGGAACAAGGCCAACACAGATAGAAGAAAAGGAAAACCAGAAGCCTCGACTTCTGGCTCTGACATCTCTGGCCCATCATTGTCCCACCCTCAAGTAAGCGAGTTGGCGCAAGTAATGAACTTTCTCAAAGAAGAGGTGGAGAGATTGAAGGTGGAAAGAAGGCAAATGTATAAGGGCCCTCAGAACACAGAAAATAAAGGAGGTTTCAGGAGGCCAAACAATTTTGCTCCTCCAGCTATGTACAAAGAGAAAGAAAGAGATAGAGATGACCAAAGGATTCAGGCTCCCTTCCAGAACAATTTCATGGCTGATGAAGAACAAGAAGAAGTGGACGAGCCTGAGCCAAAGATTCACAGTTTAGAGGTCACTCCCCCTTTCCCTCATCTGACCAAATCAGCATATGAAGAGTCTCTCATGGATGGTCAGCTCAATGAACTCAGCAAAGCAAACAAAGCTGGCGGTGGCCGGGGCAGGTATAACCTGAGATCAGACAAGTGGGTAGCGGCACCTGAAGTTCCTGAGTCATCCACTAGAGCAGAGAAACCTGTTGACGAGGTAGCAGACCACCACAGAGGTAAGAAGGCCCAACCTCTCTCCCCTATCATTCAAAATCATGCTCCTGAGATTAGAGAAATTATGAAGCCCACATCTTCCTTTAATTTTGAGCATGAAATTCAAAAGATCAGAATCCCTGTGCCCCTTACTGAGTTAATCAAACATGGGGAATTCAAAAAATGCTTCTCCGACCTGTTGAAATCTGAATCCTCTAGCCCTTCCACAGACTGCATAAACCTCCAAGATGAAAGGCCTGCAGTGGTCCTAGGTCCCATGGTAGAAGACAGAGATGATTCATCCCCTCCCTTCTACACCTCCCTGAACATACATGACAAAGTGCTACATAATTTCTTAATGGATTCAGGGGCCTCCCACAACCTCATGCCTAAAACCGTCATGGAAGAGCTAGGATTAGAAGTCACCAGAACCTATCATGACCTCTATTCCTTTGACTCCAGGAGGGTACAGTGTTTGGGAGTCATCAAGGACCTGGTGGTTTCCCTGTTTCAGCTACCCATGAAGAGTATGATCATGGATATAGTGGTAGCTGATGTTCCCCCCAAGTTTGGCATGTTGTTGTCAAGATCTTGGATTAAAAGACTTGGAGGAACATTGCAGATGAACCTCACCTATGCCACCATTCCAGTATTTGGGGGGGAACATAGGAGATTGTACAGAGAAGCCCAGCTAGCCTACATTGTCAGTGATGAAGCAAACCCCACTAATCACCCCATCTATGCCTTGGACACTGACTTAGGATCTAGCTTGCTGCAGGTCACTGATGAACCTGAGCCCCCTTTACAGATCAGAAAGAAGCTCAGTCTTGAGCAGGGGATGCCTCCTCCAACCACCTCTGTTTGGAATATGTTCTTTGATGGAGCTTCTTCCAATATAGGTGCAGGTGCCGGAGTGGTATTCAAGTCTCCTTCGCAGGAAACCATATCACTGTCATACAAGTTGGAATTCAAAGTCACCAACAATGTGGCAGAATATGAGGCTCTGGTTCTAGGATTAAGGGCTGCAAAAGAAATGGGAATCAGGGAGATGGTTGTGTTCGGGGATGCAGAATTAATTGTCCAGCAGGTCAAAAACGTCTATCAGACCAAGCACCCTCGCCTCAAGAATTACAGGAACGAGGTATGGGATCTAATTGATAGTTTCTTCCTAGCTTTCAATATCTCTTTCATTCCACGGGAAGAAAATGCTCCAATCGACTTTCAAGCCTTCTCAGCTAGCTTGTTCGAAGCTCCTGCGCTGTCCACTGACAGATCAGAGGTGGAAATAAGATACAGACCCTCCATACCGGACAATGTCAAACAGTGGAAGGTATTCGAAGATGATCAGGAGATTGAGAAATTCCTCCAATCCATCGATGACTTCTCTGCATTGCATATAGATGAGGACCCTGACGAGGGACCTGACCACCACCCTGGGGAGTTGTTGAATAAAGTCGTTGACCATCAGATTATTCAACTGCCGAGAAATCATATACCAAAAGGTCTAATTCCATTAGAAAGATTGTTCGATGGGAACGATGTGGCGGTAAAGGGCAGAATTTCAGGTGATGATGCTGATACAACTGAATGCAACATAGGCACACCTGAGGAGCCAAAGTTTGTCAAGATGTCAAGGAGTCTGACTAAGGAGCAGAGGATCGGGTATACCAATTTGCTGAGGGATTTTGCTGACGTGTTCGCCTGGACCTACGAAGACCTCAAGACATACGACACGTCAGTCATTGAGCACAAGATCCCACTGAAAGAGGAGGTTAAACCTTTTAAGCAGAAGCTGAGACAAATAAATCCTACGCTGCTACCTGTCATGGAGAGGGAGGTGAAAAAGTTGTTGGATGCCCAAATCATAGTCCCCTTGAGATACTCTAGCTGGGTAGCCAATTTGGTCCCAGTAATAAAGAAGAGCAGAGAAATCAGACTCTGTGTCGATTTCAGGAACCTGAACAGGAGTTCAAGGAAGGACAATTACCCTCTGCCCAACATGGAACATATATTGCAGAGGGTCACTGGTGCATCTAGAATATCCATGATTGATGGCTTTTCTGGCTATAATCAGATATCAGTCATGCCAGAAGATAGAGAAAAGACAGCCTTCACCACGCCTTGGGGCACATTCATGTATGCCAAGATGCCATTCGGGCTGATGAACGCGGGAGCAATGTTTCATCGAGCCATGGACATAGCCTTCATCGGGGAAAAAGATAAGTTTGTGGTAATATACTTAGATGACATAACAGTCTTCTCCAAGACTGATATTGAGCACCACTCCCACTTGAAGAGGGTTTTCCTGAAGTGCCGCAGATTTGGCCTTTCCCTGAATCCCAAGAAATCATTGTTTGCTATGCAAGAGGGGAAGTTGTTAGGCCATATAGTCTCAGCAGAGGGAGTGAGGATTGATCCTGACAGGGTGGAAGCAATTCAGGCCCTGTCACTTCCCAGATCTAGAAAGGAGGTCCAATCATTTTTGGGAAGGATTAATTTCCTGAGGAGGTTTTTCTCAAATTTTGCTGAATTGGTGAAGCATATCACATCCATGCTCAGGAAGGGACATGAAATAAAATGGACTGCTGAACCCAGGAAGTCTTTTGACCAAATAAAGAAAGCATTGACCGAGGCTCCTGTGCTAGTCAGTCCAGATTATTCTAAAGATTTTATGATATTCTCTTTTGCTTCCTTTGACACAGTAGCAGCGGTTCTGTTGCAGAAGAACGATCAAGGGAAAGAGCAGCCTATTGCCTTCTTTAGTAAGGCGCTGAGAGATGCAGATCTCCGATACGAGATCATGGAGAAGCAGGCTTATGCCTTGGTGAAGGCTCTCAAAGCTTTCAGGGTCTATGTCTTACACTCAAAGATCATTGCATATGTCCCTTCAACCTCTGTGAAGGACATTCTTATACAGCCTAACATAGACGGAAGAAGAAGTAAATGGATCGCCAAGATCCTGGAATTTGACCTGGAGATCAAGCCCACCAAGCTAATAAAAGGGCAGGGTTTGGCCAAGCTCCTGACCGAATCCAATTATAAAGCCTTGGAAATCAATTTTATCAATGAGCAAGTTGAATCATCCAACAGAGGTTCCCAAAGCACTGTGTCACTATCAACATGCTTTTGGTATAAAGATATCTTGTATTTCCTGCAGGAGCTGAGACCCCCTGATGGAATGGAAAAAGGAAAGGCAAGGGCTTTAAAGCTCAAAGCTGTCAGGTATTGTCTTATTGGCCAAGCCTTGTATTGGAAAGACCCCCAAGGGATATTACTGATGTGTCTGGACCCACAGCAGGCCCAGAAGGTTATGAATGATTTCCATAGTGGTCTTTGTGGAGGCCATTATTTTTGGAAAACCACTGCTCACAAGATCCTCCGAGCTGGGTACTACTGGCCCACCTTATTTCCTGATGTCTGCAGGGAAATTAGAGCTTGCATCAAATGTCAAAAATTCTCAGGGAAGCAGCAGCTCAAATCCCTGCCATTGAAACCTGTGGTGGTCCCAGCTCCCTTTCAGCAGTGGGGATTGGATTTTATCGGGGAAATTCATCCTCCCTCAAGTGGCCAGCACCGATGGATTTTGACAGCAACCGACTACTTCACTAAATGGATAGAAGCTATCCCTACCAGAAGCACTTCTCACAAAGTAATCATCAGCTTCCTAGAGGACATCATTGCTAGGTTTGGCTGCCCTAGCAAAATTGTCACTGACAATGCCTCCCCATTTCGGTCTGAGCCTCTGATCAAATTTTTTGAACAGTTTGGAATTTCACTGATTCACTCCACTCCCTACTATCCTCAGGGAAACGGACTAGCAGAGTTCTCTAATAAAAGTCTAATCAAGCGTATCAAGAAGCTATTAGAGGATAATAAAAGGGCCTGGGACTCAAAGCTCAAATTTGCACTTTGGGCCGACCGAGTGACAACGAAGAAATCCCTGGGTCTCTCACCCTTCCAGCTTGTTTATGGGATTGAGGCAGTTCTCCCCACCCAGCTTGCCTTGCCTGTGGCAAATCTTCTCCATGACTATGAAGGGGAACCTAATCTTATGCTGAGAAGGATTCATCAGATGGTGGAAGTGCACCAAATCAGAGAACAAGTCCTGGACAGAGCCTACAATCGTCAGCAGAAGATCAAGCAGGCTTTTGACAGAAAAAACAAGAAGAAAGAGTTTGAGCAGGGTGATCTGGTGCTCAAGTGGGATGCATCCAGGTAGGAGAAGGGAAAACACAGCAAATTCGATGCCCTCTGGTTCGGGCCTTTCAAGATCCTGGAGGTGTTTTCCAATAACACTTACAGGTTGCAGGATCTGGAAGGCAATGAAGTTTTTAGTGGCCCAGTCAATGGGCATTTCTTAAAGAAGTGTTTTCTGTGAGCCGCAGCCAGCTCGTTTAATTTTTGTTTTGTAAATATTTTTTTTGTTTTGTTTTGTTTTTCGGACTAATAAATGACTCCATAGCCCAACAGCAAAGGCACTAAGTCTGCAAAAGAGTTCTTAGAGCATCACAGGGACGACTCTATCCCCCATGGAGCCAAATGTTAGCGATATTCCTTGCATAGGGGGGTAGAACACAAAAGAAGGGGTAAAAACCCACTTGTCCAAAGTTTCAGGCGATAATGTGCCCATGGTAAGCAGCAAGCAAGACCGGGCGGTCCAGATCTGCGCGCCCAAATCGACGACGCGTATTGGATTTCGGACGCCCCTTGCCTTCCGATCCTTAAGCGGGGGGGGGGTCCGAGATCGAGGGCGCACCTCTCTGACGGTTCAGATTAGCGTGCCCGGATCAACGGTGATGAAGACCATTTCGGACCCCCCCCGCCTTTCTACCTTTAAGCGGAGGGGGGGGTCCGAAATCCCATGTGCAGCTTCCCGACGGCCATGATCGTAGCGCCCAAATCAACGACGCTCGTGTAGCCCTGCTCCTCTCAGCTGCCCTGTACTTAACCAGTGTGGGCCCTCCTCCTGTCATTTCATTCTTCCTTCCACCTTTCCCCTGTTGTCGTGTGTCATCCACTCACCCCTCTTCTTTGGTCCGCGTGGCCCTCCTTTCTTCCCACCATCCTCTCAGTTCATGCCACGCGTCCCGTTCCTTTCCACATCAGTTTCTCACCCGAGGGCGAGCTCGTTTCTCCCGTCTCCTCCCCATCTACCTGGGTGCCTTCCGCCATGGATCATCCTTTTTTCACCCCTCTCTGTCATCACTCTCACTTCTCGCCACCCCTTCCACGCGCCCCCCCGATGCCATCACTCCTACCGTACACCATGTCCTCCGCGCTGGCCCTCATGTCCGTCCCTCAAGCTATTCGGTTGTTCCAGGTGGCAGTGTAAGAAGTCTTCCCTAGCCCGAGATGCTGAGTTGGCCTGGCCATTCTCAATCCCAAGAAGCAGTTATTGAGGCGGTTGAGGGTAGTTAGACATCGTCTCCGCCATAATGGGGATGTCCTGCAATGAATTAAAAGCATGTCGATTCGCCGATGTAACTGTCAGAAGATCGATCGCGTCTGCCATAAGTTGCACGGTTATTCAAATATTGCGTCTGCAGAGTGTCAAAAGCCATGCAGACGCAAAGCCTTCAATGCATTTTCTTGGTTCCGCTGTTGTTGTAGTTTTGAGTATATGTAGGCATTTTTGCCATTTTTGTATCTATCGATGGTAGAGCTAAGCTCCGGACTGTAAAGTTTTAGCGATACTCTGGTTTCCTGGTTATGCCTCTGTATTTGAGATTTCTTGGTTTATAACAAACAGTTTCCCTTCTTTTCCATATTTGTGTCATCTTTGCTAGAGGGTTCACAGTGAAGGATTACGTGGACTTAACAATCTTGTTGTGATAAAGGATTTGTTGTGGCATCTTTGTATTCTCTGGTATATGTGTTTGAATGTAAAAGGATTTTATGTTCGAATACATTTCTTCTTCCATCTGTTGCAAACCGGATGTCTGTGATAGATCTTGCACCCTTTTTGTACAAGTCTTCCACCTACTCACCCTTTGTTACGACTCACTGTTTGAAGTTTATCAAGACCTCATTCGTTCATGCATGCCTGGTCTGGTCTCTGAGTTGATACGATACTGTTCTGAGTTTCCTTCAGTCTGATCACCCTTTTTTAAACAAATCGTGACATTAAAACTGATGGGCGTCGGGCTCTGCTCCTGCTAGCAATCCAGGAGTGACCTCCGGCCGCCAACAGGGTGAGATAATGTAATCATTGGATTCTTTTAGTAGCATAAATGAGGAATAGCAGAAAAAGTGAGAATGTCAGTTACAATAAAGAAGCAATTAAGAATTTCTTTATCGTAAAATCAGAAGATGAAACACTAAAATCTTTTAAAGTGAGAAAAAGGGTATACAAAGATAAATACTACAACATTCATTACTTTCAAAGATTAGATTTAGCAAACAGGGTGATAACTAGGCGAGAATAACATTAAACTTAGAAAGAAAAACGTCACCAGTGAATACACGCAAGAATCCTGTAAAAATGCCTCTTTGTATTAATGGAAGATCTCTTGAAAAATATTACAGTCTGATAGCTTGCAGGGCGTAAAGATCAAACCTCAATACTTCGAAAAGTGAAGTATTTATAACCCAAAATTACAAACGATCCTGTCATTAAAGATCAGGACGTGGTAAATCTATTTTTAGCCTAACTAACTTAACAAATTACAGAAATCTAGGAACTGTTTGATGATGTGTCGCAACTGCATGTTGTTTTCTGGATGATCCATTGGTGAGGCCTCTACACGACCTCATCTAACTGGATAGCTGACTGGGCTAGGACAACTCATCTACTACTCGATTATGTCACAAAGCTCTTCCCATCGAAGATGACTGGGAACACTAACTTTGAGTAACCTTCAGTAGACTTCATCCATCTCTGTGTACTTGGAAAAAGTAGGCTTGGTGATGAAGATGTACCGGATCTCATGCTGTATGCTGATGTCCAACTGAAGTGCATCTAGGAATGCCTTACCAGTGATGTTGCCTTGATTTCCTGAAAACTTTGAACTATCCTTAGCCACATCGGCCAGTCTCTTTTTGTAGTATAGGAGTGTCATCAGTTTGTCGTTTATCACCTTCAAACCAGGAATACCTTTCTTCTGTAGAGCCTCAAACTTGCTGAAAAACCTTTGTACCCCTAGTTCCATGGCCTGAACCTTTTCTTCTAGCTGTAGCATCAGTCCTCTCTTAGTCAAGACTCTTTTGACCTCAAGGATGATCTCTGTTCTATCCTCAATTCTCATCTCTTCCAGCTCCTCAGTGGTTTTACAATTCAAGAATTTGATGATTTCATTAGCTTGTGTGGGCATCTCTCCTAGTTATGATATGATCTTCTCGATGGCTTGTTTACTTCTTTGCACCAATTCATTTTGCTCAAACATAATCTATATCATTGGCCATTCGTTCATAGACTTGGTGATGTCTGTCCAGACACTTTCTTTGACTTCGGCCAGTGTTTTACCTGCCATTGTTTGCTTCTGGAGCTATTGTAACTCTTGTTTGAGCTAGTCTGACACCTGTTTTTCCTTGGAGAAGCTGGTTTGAAAAGAAAATTTGAGTTCCTGAAGGTTCTCAATCTCCTTTTTTAGCCTGCTAATCTTTGTCTCCTGTAGGTTCATCTCTTCCATAGATTTGGCCAATTCAACCGTCTTTTCCAGAGATGTCAGTGGATTCGCCGATGGGACTTCTGCTAGTGATGTTGTGCTCACTCCTGAGAGTGGAACTGCACTCAATGGAATGACTTCCATGGGTTTCAACTGTTCTTTCTCTTTCACTAGCTTCTCCATCTCAGCTTCCATTTCCTTCAGTTGTGCATTATGCTCCATGATTAACTTAAGCATCTCATCTTTTTCTCCTTTTGTCTCTGCTATTTCCTTTGCCTGTGAGTCTATTGTTTGTGGCATCTTCAATTGTTTCCTCAAAGACACTATGTCTGCGTTTTTCTTCTTGATCATCTCCTCGATTTCTTTCACATTCGAGGGATCGTACCCGATCTTGAGGACCATTTCCTCCAGTGTCTTGATCCTGTTATCCTTGGCAAAGGATGATATTTTCTCCTGCTTCAACTATGTCTGGACATTGTTCAGAGACACTTGTAACCTAGAGGCAGTAGTGGAAGCATGTGCCAGTGTGGAGAAAACCATTTCTCTCGTCTGCCTGTGCAGATCCATTTGATCGGTTGGATACACATCCTTAGTCTGGAATTAAAAAGTGGCCCTTTTGTAATCGGTGATTACCTTATGGTCTGGTACCTGTTCTTGGAGGAATAACATGTGCATTCTACCCTTCTCTGTGTCGAACGTCGATAGCAGCCTTTGTTGTGCTGTCGATGTCTGCTTCCAGAATTGGGTGTATGTGTTGTTGGTCAGAGTCTGATTCTTTTTCTTGATCAAATCGTATTTCTCAAAGATGCTCAACTTTGGTCCTATCTTGCCTGGCTGGTTGATTGGTGGAGTATATGTATTCTTCTTTGGTAATACAATGGTTATAATCTGCTTGCCACTTGTATTGAGGAGCAACCGATCGACCTCTATCACTGTAGTGGATGGAATTTCCTTCTCTCCAGCTAGGTCAGGAGCTAGACTGGTCTTTGGCCTCTTGGTATGCAATTGGAATTCTTCTAATGATACTTCAGTGACAGGAGGTGACAGATCCTACCTAGGCCTTTTCTCCTTTGGAGCCTGTGGTGTGGTTGTCTGTGATACAGTGACCAGGAGGTCCTGTTGTTCTGTTTCAACCAAAGTGTTTGGTTCTCATACTGTCTGGTTTGCAAATTTTTCTACCTCAGGCCTAGATTCGTGGACATACGGGATATTCTTGTTTTTAATCCTCATCTCTGAAATGATCCCACATGGATCGTAGTGCCATGTGAAACTCACAAAGAATTTCATTTCCTTCAGTGGCCTATCTGCTTTCTTTCCGGCGCCTTGACTGTTGCAGATGAAAGACCCAATATGCCCTTTGATTCTGAGTTGTTGCTTCTTCTTTAAAGACACAAAATGAATATCATCTGAGTTTATCATCTGCCTTATGTATTCCAGAGCAAAAATTCTGATAGGTAAGTAATTGGGCAGTTTATATGGGGCCAACTCGCACCTGTAGACTCTAATCTCAGTGTGATCTTGGTAGAGGTACCAATCACCAGTATTTGTATGATCCAAGAGATGTAGGATCCTCTGAACTTCATCGTTAATCCTGGGTTTGGGTCTGCCGCTGAGCATACTCACCACTGGGTGTTAGAACTGATCGATGAACTACTTGAAACTAAATTATGTGGAGTTATGTCTGAGCAAGGAAGTCCATGCGGTTACTGCCTAGGGTTTTCCATATCCGTCCATCTTCTGCCTAGAAAAAGTGAATTTGTCCACTTGGGTTTCTTTCTTTTCTTTTTATGTTTCTTTCTTTTCTCAAATTATTTGCAGAATGAAAAATCATTTGATAAACAAAAAACACTAGAGAGATAACATTCCAGTCACCAGTTGATCCTATAAATTATAGGGTGATAACAACAGCTCCACCTGGGGATGGTACTCTCCTTGTGAAGTGCCAAGAATCTTGATTCTTGATGTTCTGAAACTTCCTCCCTAGTCGCCTTTGTTTCTTGATTGGTTTTATTTTCGAAAAATGGAAAAATAGTGGTCAGCGGCTTAGGGCCTTCTCTTCGGGCTTCAACCAACTGACCAACTTATTTACTCAGAAACTTGCAAGAAAAATAAAAATGGTTTGTACAATGGAAAGTGTGACTTCAGGTCTCTACTAAGGCGGTGAATAATGCTTCATCATTCTGCCATTTACAGGTCCTCCTGGCAGATCTTTCCCATCACTGTTGTTTAGCAAGAAAGCGTTATTCCCTCTGAACGCTTGAATCATGTAGGGTCCCTTCCACAGACTATCGAATTTGCCATGCTTTCCCTTGTCTTCATTTCGGGAATCCCATCTCAACACCAAATCTCCTAGCTCAAAATCATCTTCCTTGGTTCTTTTGTCAAAAATATTCTTAATGCTTTCTTGGACTACCTAGGTCTTGTTGTATACTTCTTCTCTGGACTGCTGTAAATGGATCATCTGGTTGATCCTTATTTGGGAGTCGTTTGGCTCGGCTTGCATGTCTTGCAGCAATTTCATGACAGGGACTCCTAAGGAAGTGGGAAAGACTGCTTCCGTGCCATAGACCAATTGATATGGTGACATACTGATTGACCTTTTGGTGGTCAGTCGATCGGTCCATAGTGCGAAAACCAACTTGTTATGCCACGACTTCTTGTTTTCCTGCAAAGTTTTCTTGATAATGTTTACCAGGGTTTTATTTGATGATTCTGCCAGCCCATTTCCCTGAGGGTAGTAAGCTGTAGAATGACCCAGACCAATTTGATACTGGTTGTAGAATTCTATGAGTTTCTTAGATCGAAAAGCAACTGCCTTGTCAGTTATAATTTTTCTAGGACATCCAAAATGAGACAATATATTATTTTCAAGAAATTTAATAATGACAGAATCAGTGGCTTGCCTACTTGGTACTACTTCGATCCATTTTGTAAAATAATCCATGGTAGTAAGAATCCACCTGTGTTGGCCCGAAGAGGGAGGATGTATTTCTCCGATGAAGTCTAATCCCCATTGCTGGAAAGGGGCCTCAACAAAGATTGGTTTCAGGGGTAGGGGAAGAAGTTTCCTTTTGCCTACGAACAGCTGACATTGATGACATGAAGTCACTTTATGATGCACGTTAGCAAACAGAGTTGGCCAATAGAATCCAGCTCTGAGGATTTTGTTAGCTATGGCCTTCCAGTTCAGATGACCACCACAGTCTCCTGCATGAAACTCCTACAATACTTTGTCAGCTTCATCCTTTAATAGACAATTTAACAAAATACCTCCAAGATCTTTCCAATATAGATTGCCTTCTAGAATACAGAATTTTAATGCTTTCAATTTCAAAAACCTAGCTTTAGTCTTGGTCAGACCAGGGGGAGCTTGTAAATTATGCAAAACAAATATCAGGTCTGTGTACCATGGGGAGTTGAGAAATACCTCTCACTCTTGGAGTCACCTGCTCACCCTGTTCATCTGCTGCAGCTAAGAAATTAATGTCAAGAGCATGGAAATTTGATTCAGCCATTAACTTTGCTAGACCTTGACCTTTAATCAGTTTAGTAGGCTTAATATCTATGTCATACTCTAGAATGATAGCAATCCATTTTCCTCTTCGGCCATCCGAATTTTCCTGGGTTAAAATGTCTTTTACTACCGCATTCGGAACATATGCAATGGTGTGGGAATGGAGAATGTATACTCTAAAATCTTTTATGTCTTTTACCAAGGCAAAAGATTGTTTCTCCATTATTTTATAATTCAAAGCAGCATCTCTTAAAGATTTACTAAAAAAGGCTATGGGTTGTTCATACCCTTCACTATTTTTCTGTAATAATACTGCTACAATGGTATATTCAGAGGTGAAAGAAAAAAGATAGAAATCTTTGGTGAAGTCAGGACTGATCAGGACTGGAGCCTGTGTGAGTGTGCATTTGACTTGTTCAAAAGACTACCTGGACTCGGTGTCCCATTTTATTTTTGTGTCCTTTTTTAACATGTTTGTGATGTTTCGAAGAAGCTCAGCCAGGTTGGGTATGAATCTTCGTAGAAAGTTTATTTTTTCGATAAAAAATTGTAACTCTTTGATATTTCTTGGGTGTTCTAATTTCTGAATGGCCTCGATTCTGCTAGGGTCTATTTTAATTCCGTCCTTAGAGATTATGTGCCCTAGCAGTTTACCTTCCTCTAATTCGAAAAGGCTCTTCTTATGAATTAAAGAAATCCCAAATTTCCTGCATTTCTCAAAAACTCGTCTGAGATGTTGTAAGTGCTCGTCATCAGATTGGGAAAACATAGTTACGTCATCCAGATAGATGAAAATAAATTTGTCGAGTTATTCCATGAAAGTGATGTCCATCGCCCTCTGGAAAGTTGCCCCGACGTTCATCAACCCGAAAGGCATTTTCATACATGAAAGTACCCCATGGTGTTGTGAAAGCGGTTTTGTCTTGGTCATCTAGGTGAACGAGGACCTGATTATAACCCGAGAACCCATCTAGTAAAGAGATTTGAATGGATCTGACTACCCTTTGTAATATGTGGTCCATTTTTGGCAATGGGTAATTTTCCTTCAGAGAGACCTTATTGAGATTTCGGAAATCGATACAAAGCCTGATTTCTCTGGATTTCTTTCGTGTTGGGACCAAATTTGAAACCCATTTGGAAAACCGTAACGGGATTATGATTTTAGCATCATACATTTTTTTTATTTCTTTTTCTATCAGGGGAAGTAGCTTGGGATTGATTCTCCTAAGTTTCTGTCTGAAAGGTTTTTGGTCTTCTTTTATTGGAATCATGTGTTGTATGATGCTAGTGTCATAAGCTTTCAAGTCCTGGTAACCCCAGGCAAATATGTCTGAATATTCCTTGAAAAGCTCAATGTATTTGAGTTTCTTCTCGGGGGGTAATTATTTGGAAAGTTTCACCATCCTGGGTTTCTCTTCTGTCCCTATATTACAATCTTCTACTTCTTGACCACTGGCTTCAATTTTTGGTTTTTTAGCTACATCATTAAAATCAAATAAGTCCTCTAAAGGAACTAAACCCCTTGGTAAAACATTAATTTTCAAATGAAAAACATCAGCTTCTATCTCATCATCACCTAACTCTCCTGAATCTATCTTATTTACACTATCATTTCCAAAATCAGGCCTTTTTACATTTTCATCTTCATTTTCTAAATCTATGTTTGTACACTCGAAATCATTTTTACATTGCAGAAAATATTCAATTTGATCATCATTACCAAATACCTGCCAATACCTGATGTTGTCTGGAACAGTTGGTCTGCATTTCACCTCCACTGTGTATGGGCGAGTGGAATGAAAAGGTATCTTGCATGTGTCTACTGACGTAGCTAACCCGTCTGCCAAAATATTCTGTCCCCTAGGCATCACCTACAAATCAACTTCAGTGAAACATTTAAGGGCATCCAGGACAACATTCCTGTAAGCTCTAAGATGGGGGTATTTTGCTACATACTCACCTTTAATTTGCTTGACTATTAATTCGGAATCACTTCTTACCATAATTTTTTTGGCACCAACCTTCTTTAGAAGTTTCAGACCGAGCATCAAGGCTTCATACTCGGCAATATTGTTAGTGCATTGAAAATTTAATTTGTAAGAATGGTTTTCCGAATACCTGGATCTGTAATTGTGCAACCAAACTCCTGCTCCAACTCCTTCTTTGCTTACAGCCCCATCAAATTCCATGCTCCAGAAATCTACTGGCAATTCTTCAATTATCACATTTTTCTTTCTTTCTACCTCAACAATTTCTTGGCCTTCGTCCGGACCAGATGTATCTTCTTCCAGTTGAATGATTTTTTCTCCCGTATCACCATCATTGTATAAGATAAAGGAATCCAGGTCAGAATGTGCAGAGTACAGAGAGTAGTTATGTGGATTTTCTTGGCTGCTAACCATGTACTTCATCAGTGTTTCTCTGTATAGTCTTCTCTGTTGACCAAAAACTGGGATAGTGACGTACGACATATCCAACTGCAAAGTACCTTTCAATTTGGCCCCCCAAGACCGGGACAGCAACATGCCATATTTTGGGGGAATGTTTGCAACCACAACATCCATGACCATGCTTTTTGCGGGAATCTGAACCAGCATGATACATAGATCCTTGATCAAACCAATACATCTAACTTTACTGGAGTCCAAAGAGTGTAAGTCCTTGTATGGTCTGGTAACTTCAAGTCCCAGTTTTTCCATCACTGCTTTAGGCATCAAATTATGGGAAGCACCCGAATCTAACATAGCATTATGCAAAATCAGGTCGTGTATATTAAGGCTGATGTAAAAAGGAGCAACAGAACCATTGTCGGTCTGACCATCCACTTCAGGTCTGAATAGGAGTTCAGGTTGAGCATCTGTAAGGTTCACAGTATCTGAATGATTCATTGATCCAACTGTTAAGGCCTTCGTACCTATATCAGGTTCAATGGTCAGCGCTTTAATCACCTATGAACGGTAAGCATCTTTGCTCAACAACTCAGAAAGGGGAATGGGAATTTTTACTTTGGTTAATTCCCCTTCGAGGCTGAAATGTGTAGGTGCTCTACTTTGGCTCAGCAATTCTGATTTGTCCACCACAGTCTTCTGGCTAGAAGTATTTGGTGGGTTAATTGATGAAACCTCAGACTGCGATGAGATTTTCAGAATAGTAAGGTTTCTTTTTGCTGGAACTTCAGCATTACTTTTCTCGGGGCCCTTGTCGGCAGAAAGCTCAAAGGCCTTTTGGGTTTCTACTACCTTCTTCGTTTCAATCACCTTTTTTGGGGAACTTTCATCTGTCTTTTTACTTCGCAGATTGTACTGTCGGTGTACCTCCAAAATAGCATTTTCAAATGCCTGTTGTTCGGCATATTCAACTTCTTCACTTACCTTTGTTTGATTGAGAAGAAAAAGTTCTTTCTCTTCTTGGGTGAGGAAAATAGCTTCGTTATTGTGAATGCCCATGAGGTTTATGTGAGTATCCTCCAGTTCTTCAATTTCTTCCTCTCCTTCATCGACATAATTTTCTTGTAGGGGAGGTCTGATCTATTGATCAGGACCTATATGTTCCCTTTGATCCCTAGGATCTCTCTGCCTGATTTGAGGAGGGTTTCTTCTAAAGTTAGGATTGCGAATTTGAGGAGCTGGTGGGTTTTCTCTGGGAGGGTTTCTTTCGAATACAATAAGTCTCTCCATCATTCTTTCCATTGCTCTGGCCAAGGAATCCAATTTGGAATCGGAGGTTGATGTGGAAGGTTCCTCTTTAATTGTGACTCTCCTCCCTATCCTCTGTCGTGCCCTTTTTGCCAATAGGTTGGCCTCCACACTTATTTCACTTTTCTGCATGTCCTCCAGGGTGGTGGAGTTTCTTTCCCTTAATTGATATGACATATCAGTGTCAAAACCATCAGGGAATTTTATCAATGAAAAACCTTGTGGAGGTTTAATATTGGTTGGAATTTCATTGTACAGGTTATTGAAATGGGTGCAGTAATCTTGCACTGTCTCACCTTGATTTCTTCTGATGTTTTCATATTCTGACAATATTTGGAGAGGGTTTTTCTTTACCTCCCATCTGTCTAGAAAACTTCTTTGGAATGCGGTAAGGTCAAGCACTGAGGCAGCATGTAAACCTTTATACCATTTCTTAACATCACTCGTCAAACTCTGGGCAAACAATCTCATTTGAACGCCAACCTCGTCTACTTCCTACAGATCAAAATAATAATTCATTTTATCAATGTGTTGTTGTGTGCTCAAGGGTCCTGTTCCATCGAACTGTGGAAGTCTCGTTTGATAGTCCTGGGGCATAGCATGAAGGGGTGTGGCCAACACCAAGGGAGCATATCTGGCTGCCATGATAGGCAGAGGGGGCAGGACAATAACCTAGATGATAGATGGAGTGGTGAAAAAAGACGAGGATGAGGAGGGGCTAGCTGGCATAGAATGAGTGGTTTGGGGTTTAGCAGTGGGAGATAGAACTTCAGGAGTCTGGGGTTGCAAGATGGTTGGGTCTAGGACAGTTTCATCTACAAAGCTATCAGATTTTGCTCTGAATAGACTTTGCTCGAAAAGGATGTCAAAGTCGAGATCCTGAATGGCAACAAGCTCCTCTGGAAGAGAAGGGGACTTCTGAAGGGGATTGTGTCTTACTGAACCTTCAGCAATGGTCTTCTTCCTGAGAAATTGTTCTGGATTATCAGTTGTTATCGCAGGTTCTGGGTCTAGGTGAGATCGAGTATAAGCTCTTTTGGGAGCCAGATTTCTTTTTTGATTTTTATATATATTTTTTTAGTTTTATGAGTCTGAAAATAATATGTACAGGTTTTCAACAACCTCTAAACATTACTTCTTTCTCAGATTTGCAATATTTCAGAAGCAAACTTTTCTTCTAGGGAAAAGAAAACACGAGGTTAAAATTTGTTCATTTCTTCCCCTAGTATGGTCGCCACTATGTTAACGCCCTATAAATTTCCTAGAGGTTGTCAGGAAAGAAGAAATATACGGGAGGTAACTTTATCCAACCACTTCGAAGCTGGGATCTAGCCCTACCAACTTCAGAGAGGGATCTCTCTATATGATTTAGATATGTTTCAAGTTTAAAATATTAGGCTAGGTAAATAGAATATGTTGGTTTTGTTTGTTGTAGTTTTCGTTGGGTTGGCTGAGAGAAACTTTACACATCCATTGGGCTATGGGGTCCGTATCATGAAAAATAAAATCTAAACCAGAAAACAAAGGAACCTTTCACAGGGAGAGATAATGTAATCGTTGGATTCTTTTAGTAGCATAAATGAGGAATAGCAGAAAAGGTGAGAATGTCAGTTACAATAAAGAAGCAATTAAGAATTTCTTTATCGTAAAATTAGAAGATGAAACACTAAAATCTTTTAAAGTGAGAAACAGGGTGTACAAAGATAAATCCTGCAACATTCATTACTTTCAAAGATTAGATTTAGCAAACAGGGTGATAACTAGGCAAGAATAACATTAAACTTAGAAAGAAAAACGTCACCAGTGAATACACGCAAGAATCCTGTAAAAATGCCTCTTTGTATTAATGGAAGATCTCTTGAAAAATATTACATTCTGATAGCTCGTAGGGTGTAAAGATCAACCCTCAATACTTCGAAAAGTGAAGTATTTATAACCCAAAATTACAAATGATCCTGTCATTAAAGATTAGGACATGGTAAATCTATTTTTAGCCTAACTAACTTAACAAATTACAGAAATCTAGGAACTGTTTGATGATGTGTCGCAACTGCATGTTGTTTTCTGGGTGAGCCGTTGGTGAGGCCTCTGCACGACCTCATCTGACTGGATAGCTGACTGGGCTGGGACAACTCATCTACTACTCGATCAGGCACAAAGCTCTTCCCATCGAAGATGACTGGGAACGTCGACTTTGAGTAACCTTCGGTAGACTTCATCCATCTCTGTGTACTTGGAAAAAGTAGGCTTGGTGACGAAGATGTATCGGATCTCATGTTGTATGCTGATGTCCAACTGAAGTGCATCTAGGAATTCCTTTCCAGTGATGTTGCCTTGAATTCTTGAAAACTTCGAACTATCCTTAGCCACATCATCCAGTCTCTTTTTGTAGTCTGGGAGTGTCATCAGTTTGTCGTTTATCACCTTCAAACCAAGAAGACCTTTCTTCTGTAGAGCCTCAATCTTGCTGAAAAAACTTTGTACCCCTAGGTCCATGGCCTAAACCTTTTCTTCTAGCTGTAGCATCAGTCCTCTCTTGGTCAAGACTCTTTTGACCTCAAGGATGATCTTTGTTCTATCCTCAATTCTCAGTTCTTCCATCTCCTCTCTGGTTTTAGAATTCAAGAATTTGATGATTTCATTAGCCTGTGTGGGCATCTCTCCCAATTTTGATCTGATCTTCTCGATGGCTTGTTTACTTCTCTGCACCAATTCATTTTGATCAAACATAATCTATATCATTGGCCATATTTCATTCATAGACTTGGTGATGTCTATCCAGACACTTTCTTTGACTTCGACCAGTGTTTTACCTACCATTGTTTGCTTCCGGAGCTGTTGTAACTCTTGTTTGAGCTGGTCTGACACTTGTTTTTCCTTGGAGAAGCTGGTTTGATAAGAAGATTTGAGTTCCTGAAGGTTCTCAATCTATGTTTTGAGCCTGCTAATCTTTGTCTCCTGCAGGTTCATCTCTTCCATAGATTTGACCAATTCAACCGTCTTTTCCAGAGACGTCAGTGGATTCGGCAATGGGACTTCTGCTAGTGATTTTGTGCTCATTCCTGAGAGTGGAACTGCACTCAATGGAATGACTTCCATGGGTTTCAACTGTTCTTTCTCTTTCACTAGCTTCTCCATCTCAGCTTCCATTTCCTTCAATTGTGCATTCTGCTCCATGATTAACTTAAGCATCTCATCTTTTTCTCCTTCTGTCTCTGCTATTTCCTTTGCCTGCGAGTCTATTGTTGGTGGTAGCTTCAATTGTTTCCTCAAAGACGCTATGTTTGCATTTTTCTTCTTGATCATCTCCTCGACTGCTTTCACATTCGAGGGATCGTACCCGATCTTGAGGACCAGTTCCTCTAGCGTCTTGATCCTGTTATCCTTGGCAAAGGATGATATTTTCACCAGCTTCAACTGTTTCTGGACATTGTTCAGAGACACTTGTAACCTGGAGGCAGTAGTGGAAGCATGTGCCAGCATGGAGAAAACCATTTCTCCCGTCTACCTATGCAGATCCATTTGATCGACTGGATGCACGTCCTTAGTCTAGAATTCAAAAGTGGCCCTTTTGTAATCGGTGATTACCTTAGGGTCTGATACCTGTGCTTGGAGGAATGCCATGTGCATTCTGCCCTTCTCTATGTCGAACGCTGATAGCAGCCTGTGTTGTGCAGTCAACGTCTGCTTCCAGAATTGGGCGTATGTGTTGTTGGTCAGAGTCTGATTCTTTTTCTTGATCAAATCATATTTCTCAAAGATGCTCAGCTTTGGTCCTATCCTGCCTGGCTGGTTGATTGGTGGAGTATTTGTATTCTTATTTGGTAATACAGTGGTTATAATCTGCTTGCCGCTTGTATTGAGGAGCGATCGATCGACCTCTGTCACTGTAGTGGATGGAATTTCCTTCTCTCCAGCCGGGTCAGGAGCTAGACTGGTCTTTGGCCTCTTGGTATGTAGTCTGAATTATTCTAATGATACTTCAGTGATAGGAGGTGAAAGATCCTGCCTAGGCATTTTATCCTTTGGAGCCTATGGTGTGGTTGTCTGTGATACAGTGATAGGGAGGTCCTGTTGTTCTGTTTCAACCAAAGTGTTTGGTTCCCATACTGTCTGGTTTGCAAATTTTTCTACCTCAGGCCTAGATTCGTGGACATACGGGATATTCTTGTTTTTAATCCTCATCTCTAAAATGATCCCACACAGATTGTAATGCCATGTGAAACTCACAAAGAATTTCATTTCCTTCAGCAGCCTGTCTGGTTCCTCCCCAGTGACTCGACTGTTGCAAATGAAAGACCCAATCTGCCCTTTTATTTTGAGTTGTTGCTTCTTCTTTAAAGACACAAAATGAATATCATCCAAGTTTATCATCTTCCTTATGTATTCTAGAGAAAAAATTCTGACAAGTAAGTATTTGGGCAGTTTATATGGGGCCAACTCGCACCCGTAGACTCTAATCTCAGTGTGATCTTGTTATAGGTACCAATCACCAGTCTTTGTATGATCCGAGAGATGTAGGATCCTCTGAACTTCATCATTAATCCTGGGTTCCGGTCTGCCGCTGAGCATATTCACCACTGGGTGGTAGAACTGATCGATGAACTGCTTGAAACTAAATTTCGTGGAGTTATGTCTGAGCAAGGAAGTCCATGTGGTTATTGCCTGGGGTTTTCCTTCTCCGTCCATCTTCTGCATAGAAAAAGTGAATTTGTCTGCTTGGAAGAAAACGATCAGGTATGCCAGTATTGAAGAATACCGGAACATGCCTTCTATGGATAAATTGATGAATTATTTGTGAATGTTGTTCGCCAAGAACGTGCTGAAGTTGAACTGTGTAGTGGGCTTCTCATTGGTGGAGAAGATGGACAAAAATCCCAGAATTGGTTCATCTACCCATTGATCTAAATAATAACCCAACAAGGCACATAGGGACGTGATAACCTGGTTTCCTTTGATTGATAACATGGAGGAAGGATAAGGGGGATTTGTAGCGGGGAGATGAGCAGATTGTGGAAGAAAAAGCTCAAATATTTGAGTTCTTTGAGGAAAAGTCATCTTCTGGTATAACTCTGTAAGGATTTCAAGGTTAAAAGGTGATGCGGAGTCGGCTCGGGATATTTTCATCATTTGGTCGATGGTTTCTGGCGTGATGAAGAAAAGAACTTCCCCGGAGGAGGATACGATGGCTCCTTGCTTGGAAATATAGTGGACTTGGAACTTGAGGGTGAACTCTGGGAAATGGTGATCCTGGGGCAAGAGATACAAGGGTAGGTTGGACTCCCAGAGTCCAATTTCATCACTCTAGTCTAGGAAGACTTCTTTAAGCCATGATTGAAGATCTGCAAAGTTGAAATTGCACTTAGTGTCTGCGGTTAAGTAGTCTTTGTCGGCCAGTGGAATCCTGTCGAGATCGATAGGAGGCGGGAGAAACGAGTTCTCCTCTCCTTCTGTTTGTTTTGATTTTTGTGCCATTACTTTAACAATACCTGTGAATAAAATAATGTTAGTGGGGATGACTGTAGATGGGGGTGACTGACTGTAACGAAGAAGAAAACGGGGTAAATTTGTTGGTGCGATGAGTGGGTAAATGGTGAAGGAATGAAGAGTGAGGGTAATTTTGAGTAAACGGGTATCCGTTGGGCGCGGGGAACAAGTCAGTTGGTTAACAGATAAGTTATCCAGTAATAAATGGCCAACGGGTCATTTAGAGTGTGAGATGGCAGGTGACAATGACTGAGGGATACGAATGGGTGATGTGGTGGTTATCGATTGGGGGAAAAAATCATGGTAAGGGGACTTGCCATGAGTGAATGAGGGAGAAGGACTGACAGAGTTATGGGATGTGACTCTTTTGGAAAGGTGGATGATGACATCACTAGGTGACGAGGTATGTCAGACAGTAGGAGGCGGTGGGACTCGGGACAAGTAGATTTATGCCACGTATTGATAGGGGGCCCACTAGAGTAAGATTCCATTCCAAACCCCCCCCCACAGTTAAAGGTAGATTAGTCGGGGGGTCCGAAAAACACCTTGAGCCATTGATTTGTGCACTTTCCTTTCGACTGCAGATCTGGGCATGCTCTTTAACACACATCCCCCCCCCCC
>ML786793.1:162585-176700 GCA_009831015.1 Picea engelmannii | reverse complement strand
CCCCTCCGTTAAAGGTAGAATGGTCAGGGGGGTCTGGAAAGATTTGTGCACCATAGATCTAGGCACGATCATCTGGGTCGTTGATACATGAGTGGTGCATAAATGTGGGCACGAAAGCATATGCACCCTGAAAAACTTAGGATAAGAGCATATCATGGGTTTTTCCCAAGCTTTTACATCTTTACATCACCAAGGGGTTAGGCAAACAACTTTTCAAGCATCCAAAACATGGTCGAACATTGATCATCAAGCTGGTTTTATTTAAATCAAGCAAACTACCCTATGTTCTAACCTACCTTCCTATGACAATTATCCCAAATTAAACTGTTGGGCTAAGAACTTACTCTATCCTGGGGTTACCTGACCAAGATTAGACAATCTGGCCAGATTTATTCACTAACTAACCTAGATCACTTGCCTAATATTAAACAATTTAGCCAAGCTTATTCACTATTCCTATCAACATCAATTTAAAAGAACTTGGCCATGCTTGAAAGGTATGGACCAAGTCACTGTTATTGCATGGGGCTCTTATTGAAATTCTTTTATGCCCTCTTTTCTTTTTCATTTTCTTTCTTTTCTTTTTTATTTTTCTTTTTCTTTCTTTTCTTTTTCTGTTTCTTTCTATTCTTTTTCTGTTTCTTTCTTTTCTTTTTCTGTTTCTTTCTTTTCTCAAATTATTTGCAGAATGAAAAATCATTTGACAAAAAAAAAACACTAGAGAGATAACATTCCAATCACTAGTTGATCCTATAAATTATAGGGTGATAACAAGTGGAGTGGTATCCTTTCCCTTCCCAAGTCGTTACCGCTGCCTGGAGGATGTGTGGTCGTGTTCGGTGGACTTCCCAAACTTTTACCACTGTCAACCAAAAGGGGTGCCATGTGGCAGCCCACGACTGGGCCACATGGCACCATTTCATTATCTCAAATGAGGACATGTGTCAGCTATACATTGGGCCATTTGTATGACACCTTGAATACCCAGTCACCTGCTAGCTCAGAGTACGGTCATGCCAGGTAAGTTGTACGTCCCTGCCACATCAGCTTGTACGGACTATACAGTCAGCAAAAATTTTGCCTGTTTGGCAAAATGAACAGAACGAGATATCTCACTCATCTGATGTTCGTTTGAACCCGTTCGAATTGCGTTGGTTTCGTGAGGATGAGGCCTACACACCTGTTTATTTTGAAGTGATTCCAAACACTTTTATTTTTGGGCTAATTTTTTACCCCTAGTCCAGATTCTAATCAAGCAGATGCGGGGAACGGATGATGCAAGGGGTTGGGGGTTAAAAGGTTTATTCAACAAAACCCTAGTTCTGGGCCTCTTCACCAATGGTTTGGTAACGAACACATCGCTCAGGATCTAGTTAACATCCTCACCTGACAACACGGCATTAGCTGGAAATGGACGAAGGGTCGGTAGCAATCTTTTCTTTCGCTCCAATGGTTGTGTCTCGTCTTCCTCCTCAAATTATGATTGCACTGGAGCTTCTTGCTTCTATGGATCTGGGCCTGAGCTCAGTCCTGCTCCTTCTTCTTTGTCTTTCTTCTTCAGCAGCTCCGCAGGTAGAATATAATGAATCCCCAACTTGTGTGGGTTGCATTTGAATCCTGGCCACGACATTATTTCCTTATCGAAGGCCTCCTTGTTGAGATAGAATGACAATATCCTTGTATGGAAATATTCCCTGCTAACATGTCTTAGCCAGACAAATGTATGGTGTTGGTTCATGCTGAAGGCAATTTTTCTCGTATTGCAGTTGAGTATCTCCTACAGAATACACAGCCTTTGTGTTGCGTCCATCAGACCATTGTACCACTTAGAAAATGATGCAGTGTTGAAGGTTTCATTCTCTGAATCTGGCCTTGACTGGCAGGGATCTAACATGTGCCCCTTGTCTGGTAGTGTCAGTGGCCTTCCGATAGGTGGATTCCATTTGAACATTGCAAATTCCATCAGTAAATATCCATAAGTGAAGGTTCTTCCCTTCTCCTGTGCTTCCTCGCATGCCACTAGTAGTTCCTCCAGCAAGTAACTGCATCAATTGAACACAGCATCGTTGGTGCAAAAGTCTGTTACTCATAATGCATCTAGCATGCATTCGCTCTGGTAGTATGATCTCATAACCTTGTTGGCTATGACGTAATAGCTAGTCTAGACTATCTCTGGTAATATGGAGTCGATTACTATTGTGCATCCCCCCCTCTTTGTGTTGAACTTTTCATACAAGTTGAGCTCTCCTTTCTTTTTACCGTGCTTACCAAGACCCTAGAATCCTTTTGACACATCTTATCCTTCAAAGGACTATCCAGTAAGCTGATGGATGTCTTCGGCATGTATTGGATATCTCTTATCCAACCAGAGACTTCTGTCGTGCACCCTACTTATCAGAAAATTTGTGCACCGTGCAACCTCACCAGTGGTATGGAATACTAGTAGGTATCTAAGGTTCATGATGGTTGAATTGAATAAGTTGACAAAGTCTGGTTTTGGCACAAATTGCATGCCTCTGAATCTATCAGGAGCCATCTGTCAAAAGACATCTGTGTTCATCTGAGGGAACAAAACTGGATCTGTTAGGTCAATATTGAGGAGCTTAACATTCTCCACCTTCCCTTTGATATCACCCATGACCTCGACTCAGGGGTCGTAGGGCTCTTCTAGTACTGCTTCTTTAGACATGGCACTATGGCTTTCTATGGCTCTCGGCATTCACACTTCTACGGTGAGATAAGGACTAGGATCACGACTATGGATTTCACAATTGTACAGGTTGGTTTGCTCTACAGAATTCAGAAATGGATATTTTCTTTGGAAACGATGTGTTCTCGGGTGAGTTCATAGGGCCTTATACTTGGCTTAGCGGGAAAGATTAGAAATAACTATTGTTCATCATGATCGTATGACGCAACTAGGTCTAAGTTGTCCGACAGGACGGTTTAACGGGGTACATCCTATTAGGCGATTCTGGCATTTACTTACTTGTGTGAGTGGTATAGAGACATGGCCAATTTCAGACCTTTCCATTTGATGGGTGGGTATCCCGGCGCAAAATCCGATTGCATATTTGCATATCGCAGCTCTATGGATTAACTGAATTTAGACGGGGTACCGTAATGGAAATAAAGGTTGTGACTAGACTGAGTTTGTGTGGTACATGGACTCAGATCGTATTCAGATTTGTTCTCACTCTGACCACAAAGGTTGTCCCGTCATATTAATGACAGTCATTAATGGATTCTCTTATGCTTTGGATCCTGCACTATTGAGTCATTAGTTTTGTATCAAACAACACTTAAACAGAAAATGAACTACGTGTCATGGCGCAACATTGCGCACATCAACTTTATTAATCTGAATTTACAAAAATTTCAAAAAACTCAAATCTAACTATTATACATGCTCCTTCGGACTAGAGCAACAATCCCTTTTTCTCAGTTTTGAGACAGATAGGGCTTCAGGCAAGCGTCGTTCACCCATCCTTTCCACAACATACCATCCAGTTGCACAAGTCTGACTTCTCCTAAGGGTTAGATCTCTGCAATTATAAATGGTTCCAACCAATGCATGTACAACTTTCCAGGATGATTCTGGTACCGACTATCATAGAGTAGAACCTTGTCTCCTTGCGTAAATACCTTGGCCTTAATGTTCCTGTCATGCCAAGATTTTTGTCTTACTTTTTCCACTAACTAATGGAAGTCTTATAGAAATCTGGCCTCCTCGAGTTCTTGTAACTCCATAAGTATCTGCGCCAGTGATTCCTCCTCTGAAATATGTGTGATCTGTGAAATATACAAACTTGGAGTGATGAATTCTGCAGGCACCACTTCTTCTTTCCCATAAACTAGTTGGAACAGTGTGTACCTGTGGAGTTTCTTTATGGTTGTCCTGTAAGCCCATAGTACTGTTGGGACTCTGTCATCCCAATCCTCCCAGTTTTTGCAACAAACCTTTGTCAACCCTCTTTCCAGAATCTTATTGAAGTCTTTGATTGTTCCATTAGCTTGCAAGTGGTAGGGACTGCTTTTGTGATGTTGGATTAGGAACTTTGTTGTAAGCGTTGTTATAGTTCTACTAATGAAATGAGCTCCCTGATCATTGGTTAGGCTCCTAGGACATCCAAAATGAGTGATAATATTCTCGAAGATGAACCTGGCATTAGTATTGGTCGAACAGTCCTGAATAGTTGTTGTTTCATCGTAACGCGTAAAGTAGTCAGTTGCGGTGATGATGTATCTAGCCTTTGAATGCTTGGTTGTGGGGTTGATTGGTCCAATGAAGTCAACTTCCCATTTCTCAAATGCTTCTAGATATCGAACTAGCTACAGTGGTAACTCATCTCGTCATGATGGCTTACCCACTCGTTGATAGACATCACATGATCTAACGTATACTTTTGCATCCTTGAAGAGTGTTTCCCACCACAGTCCAACTTGTAGAACTTTATGTGCAGTGGCCTTTCCTCCTATGTGACCTCCTACAACTCCATTGTGGCATTCCCAAAGTATATCTTGTATTTCATGATCCAGGACACATCTTCTGAGGACACTATCTAGTCCTAGTTTATACAAATGTCCGACGATCAACTGGTAATCTGTTGCTTGAACAACCATGTGGTGTTTATAGGTTGCGAAATATGTTTCTGGGCAAGCCCTTGTACTTAAGAAGACTTCTATGTCCTCCAGGTACTCTGGTATGGCTTTAACTCGGAACAAGTCTACATCTGGGATCTGATTGTCTATTGCTCCGCCACTTTCTCCTGATTCTAATCTAGACAGGTGATCAGGTCCTACGTTGCATCTCCCTAGCTTAATGATAACTTCAAAGGAAAATTCTTGAAATAACAACAACCATATACAAATTCTCCCTTCCAACACAGGTTTGTTAACTAGATATTTCAATGTAGAATGATCAGTACAGAATTTGAAATGAGAACCTAACAAATAATGTCTAAATTTTTGCAAAGAATAAATCATGGCTAAGCCCTCCCTTTTTGTCATTATGTAGTTGTGTTCTACTTGCGACAACTTTCGACTCGCAAAATAGATAGGATGATCCATAGCTCTGTCTCCAGGTTGCGTTAAGATTTCTCCTAAGACAATTCTTGAAGCATCTACATGGACGTGAAATTCATTCTCCCAGTTTGGGAATGTCAAAATCGGTGTTGTGTTGAGCTTCTCCTTGAGTGTCTCAAATGCTTTATCAAATTCTGGAGTCCATTGGAATGGTTCAGCCTTTTTTAGTAGATTTTCCAGAGGTGCATAATGTTGGCATATCTTTGGATGAACTTGAGATAGTAACCTGTGTGTCCCAGCATGGAGTGCAATTGTTTATCACTCGTAGGTGGTGGCATATTCACAATGCCCACAAATTTGGCTGGGTCTACCAATACTCCTTCTCGGTAGACTATGTGTCCCAACAAATTCCCATGTGGTACACAGAAGATACACTTTCTGAGATTCAATGAGATCTGCAATTCTCTGCATCTGTCAAACATTAGCCGCAACAGTGCTACATGTTCCTTGAGATGACTATATATTGTCCAATCATCCATATAGAATTCTATAAATTTGTGAATGAACTCTCTAAAAGATTCTATTATAATCCTGAAAAAAAATTTAGGGGCGTTCTTTAAACCAAAAGGAATCACATTGTATGAGAAATATCCCCATTTTATTATGAAAGTGGTCTTCTTTTTTTCCTCTTCATCGATCTTGACTTGGTGGTACCCTGAAAATCCATCTATGAATGAGTATTCTTCCTTCCCCACAACCTATTCTAGTACCTCATCAGTAAAAGGTGTAGGGAAAGGGTCATGCACACAGGCATATTTAACGTTTCTATAGTCTACACAAACTCTAATATCCTCTATGCCTTTCTTCCTTTGAATAACTATCGGGCTAACCCACTCTACTTATTCTACTGCAGAAATGATTCCTTCTTCCAAAATCTTATCTACCTCCTTCTTAACCTTCTCTTTTACTCTGGGGTTAATACGGTATGGTCTATGTCTCATAGCCTTGGATCCTAGTTTCAATTCAATCTTCATTTATCCCATAACTCCGTTGATTCCCTTTAACTCTAAAAAAGTCTTTGGGAACAAATCCTCATATTCCTGCAGCAAACTTTGTATTTCTTGACCAGTTTTCTCATCCCAGTAGTCTCCCACCATAGCTATCTTGGGCTTCTCTACGGTCCCTATATTGATTTTGTGCAATTTTAATGGGTGATTGTAGGAGCTATTAGTCTAGTTGGGTATGGTGTTCTGGATTTCTTTGCTCCTCTCTGTCTCTTTGATGGCTAGTTTTCTCAATTCCTCTAAGTCATCTAGTTTTTCTGAATCTCTGCTAATCTGATAGCATTCTATAGGTTTCTCATTTGAGGGTAGGTGAAGGTTAGTCTAAATTTATTAGCTATGTTTGGCACATACCACTAAGTTTTATTTCTAATTACCATCATCTGTAAAAAGAAATTCTTTAATCTTTTGCAGGACTACTTCAAGCTCAGGGTACTTGTAAATGAGAAGTCCTTGCAAAAATGAGTTGCCAGTGGTTGCCATTCATTGGTCTGTCTTATGGTTTCCTTTTGTATGAACCAAGCTTTCGTGATTGGACCTAGAGAGTGGGGAAATACCTAAACCTAGAAATGAGAGGGTATTCCCGCAGATTTCCACTGTGTCACGCACTGTTCAATATGTATTCTAGGATCTGATTCTCCAGTGAATAGTTGCACAACTTCGAGATCTGTCTGCATCTCTAATTCCAACTGCTACTTATTCCAGAACCTATAATTGATAGCTTGCTTCACCTCATCCCAAGTTCTGAGTAAGGCTCTATGATTAGCCCACCATCTGGAAGGGGTGTTCTGAAAAGCTACATATAGTACCGAAATTCTTTGATCTTCTACTACCTTTTCTTCCATATTGAGCATAAAATTGTCTAGTTCTGAAGTGCCATCGTATATTGGGTGTTCTCTTACTTCGGTCCCAAACCATCTGGTTACTCTGATAGTTGCACATATTCTTGAAAATATTTTATACGGACCTTGTTGCGAACTGTCAAAATCCAATTCTGAATCTTCATCTGCTAACTGTATGCTTCTCCAACTTACTGATCCATCAGTAGTAGGATTTATATAATCCACTCTTGTTCCTATTGTTATGGTGTACAACTGGTCCAATTCTTCTCCCTCCATATTATTTTCTATTGGCTCTATATACCTAGGTCCTACATATGGATCCAATGGTTGAACTACCTTAATTCCATCGGCCTCAAAGGTCATGGTGTCTTTCTTTAAGTCGATTACGGCATAGTTGTCATAGGCCCAATCAATTCCAAGCAGTGTAGGGTAAAGGTCCTTATCTCCCATGATCTCAATGACTTCAAAGTCATCCACTATATTTACTCCTGCAACATCTATTTCCACATTATCCAGTCTTCCTATGGGGAAGACACAATATTGGTTTTCCATTCTTAGTTGAATTGGGGAATATGTCAGCCTAGGTTTTCCTAAGGCTTCACAGGTCTTCTTAGGCAGAATGTTCACTTCAAATCCTAGATCCAACATGACGTCCTTAATCTCAAATTCATCTAAATGGGCTACTATTCTGAATTCTTTTCCAGTTCGTACTTTTCTCCTCTGCACTCAATGAGTACTCTTCTCAGGAAGATTATCCCTTATTCTTGCTTCTAGGGGTTCTTCGTTCCCTAAAACTAGGTATAGTGCATTGCACAACTTTTTTGTTAGTTGATCATTCCCCAGAATGTCAGAGAATAATTGAAACCAAAGGTCAACTACATTTTGAGGTTTCTCGGGTTGTCTCAGTATGGCTGCAAGGTTTATGGGTGCAGGGGGTGATGCAGAGAATTGTGACATCTTAGGATAAACAATAGGCATCTGTGGGGGTTTCTCTCGCATCTCAGGGCTAGGAATATTCTGAATGGCATCTTTAAAGTACAACTTATATTTTAGAGGATCGTACCTGTCTTCTTTAGGTGATTCTTTCTATATCTGAGGTAGAGTATCAGCATCATCTCCTGTCTTTGCTCCTCCTCGAGTAAGGATATTAAGGTTGGGAAATGGTCCCTTAATGACTCTCTTAATTTCTGAACTGATGAGGTTAGTTCCTTATTGTCCTACTCTATCTTTCCATTTCATAATTAACTCTGGGCAATCTTCAGTTGTGTGCCCGTTGGTTCTGCAATTAGAGCACCATGGCCACCTTGGATGAGGATAGTCTCTATCCATGTGACCTTGCTCATCATAGTTATAACATCTGCTTGGCCCTCTTCCCCTAGTTCTTTCTCCCCTGAAGTCTCCTCTGGCTCCACCTCTGCGACCTCTTCCCAGTCACTGAGGGTTTTCATTCACCCTGAATGTTGTTCAGTCTAACCTATCTGCAAGTGCATCCAATGCTCTACATTGATTGGTAGTATGCCTGGTATATGCGCAAAAATCACTGTGAACTATATTTGGTACCGTTGAATATTTCTACATAATGGGGCATTGTCTTAACCCATGCCCATGGATTCAGCCGATTTCACAATACTCAACTATTGGTGCTGCTTAGCCTCCTGGAAAATCATGATACGGGGTGGGGTTATGGAATGGTAAGTTCGTCAACACTGGCGCAACTCCTCCCGTGGGTCCTGGTGGGGGTACCATCAGATTCTGAGGGGGTCCCATTCCCCTTATTCGTGGACATTCGTTCACCAGATGTCCTTCTGTATAACATCCGGTGCACCAAACTTGTGGTTGTCCTGGTCTGGGTATCATCAGCTCTTGAATCTTTTTTGTAAGCATCAATATTTTCCCTTGTAGTTGCATCAGATTCGCATCTGTTGGGGGTCTGGTCACTCTTAGGCTCCCAGGGTATCCCACCATGGCTTCAATATTCATATATTGTTCCAAGGTGTCTGTTAAAGTGGATATCCACTGTTGCGTTAGCGGAATCCGAGTCAGAGGCAGTAATCCCTGAATGTACCATTCCCTTTGATGTTCCTCATGAATTGGATGTGTTAACCTTCCCATAGCATCTTTAAAATTCTGGTTGTATTCCCAGGTTGATTCACCTTCCCGTTGTTGGATCTCATGCAACTCAGACAGAGCCTGTTCTTCTGACTAAGGTAGTTGGAACTCTGTTATGAACCTTTTCCATACCTGGCCAAGAGTGAATGCTTGACCTTGCATTCCTGGCACTCCTAGCTCAATGATATTCATGTACCACTTGAGAGCATGACCTCTCAAGGTAGTCTGGAACTTGACCAACTTATTCACATCCGGAGTCCCTCTGGATCTCCAGATTTCTTCACATAAGAACCAGTGTTGCTCAACATCTTCATCTCCCTTACCCCAAAATTCTAGGTACTAGGCAATCAAACCTCTCGCATGGCCATCCATTGTTGAAATTGTTGTTCTTATCAATATAAACCCTAACAGTCTTGCTTTCGATATACCAGGGGATCCCAATATCCTCCCTGTACTCGCACTTCATGGTTGTGACTAACTAACTAATTGTACTGAAACAGAACTAGTATGAGAAAGTAGTATCCAACTTACCACTTGTATAGAAGACACTTGGGGTATGGGCGATTTGAGGTTGGCGCCAATGGCTTCGGGACAGTTTTATTTGATCTGGGGGGGTCTCATTTTCTTCCACTGGAATGATCCCTTAGGCCGGGTTCCCGATCTCTCCTAATATCGAGGTTGAATCTTCTCTTTCTTCTTCAATATTCATGTCGGTTTCTTCCTATCTTACGTCGACACTTTCTAATTCTTGTCCAACCTCCTAGGGACTTTTTTCTCTCTGCACTTCTCTCTCATTTAATATTTAACTGGCCAATCTTTCCTATCTTCTCATCTTCCGCAATTCTTCCATCTGTCTTTCCTCTACTTCTCCTGATTCAACTTCTTTCCTCAACTTCTCGGAATGTCTTGATGCTTTCTTGATCTTGATGCGCCACCATTTCTCAACTATGGTAGATCTCTTCAAGGCTCGTTCATCTCTTGAGTCTGTTTCTTGTTGTTTCCCCCCCCCATTTTTCAAAGAACCTTTCCCGTCTTCTCACACCATAACTCTAACCCCGCATCGCCCTACCCCAAGCAAGGGTGTTTACGCTACCATCTCAGTCGGGGGCATAGTCAGCATCCCCTCTTCCATCAAGAAAATCTTAATCCACAGGGGGGATTTCTCTCAACAGTATTCCCCTTGCGTCTTTCTTGAAAATTTCCTCTGCGGGCGAAAAATATTGGTGGTTCTCAGCCACAAAATTGATAATATATCCTTCTAATGTGGTACTGACCCAGAAATCAATCGCCTGCATGACTGGATAATCCAGCCTCTAAAGTGTTGCTAAATTTTTGGTGTCCCAAGAATAGATCCTCTTGACTCATTCTTGGAACTCTGGATCTTCTTGGAGCCTCTTTATCCAGTGAAAAAATTATTCCAGAAACTTAACCCAGAAAATCTCATACTGATCACTCGATATTCCTGAGTAAAATATTGCTTCACGAGTGTCTTCCATTGATTTTCCCCTCAGTTCCACTTCTTTCCATATGAAGGCATCACAAGTTCTTTCCCACCATTGGTCAATACTAGATCTGTGGATCCGCGAAATCATCCTCCCTAAAGGTTCCCTTTTAACGTAGGTCCCGGCAACGAAACCATTTTGTTGGCGCAAGTTTGATCAGACCAGGGTCCTTCTTAGGTTACCAACAAAAGGTACTACGTAGTCTAGAGCACTGGCATTTTCATCTCCTCCAAAGAGAAGAAGTCTCACCCGAAGTGCTGCTGATACAATTATATAGGGAAGGGTAAGGAAAAGACTTAGGAGGATTCACATAACCATCAGGACTCATCTTGATCTCGCGCAAGAGACATGAACAGATCTGAATATTATATGTGCAAGAATTGAACCTACTTAAGTCGTGAACAAGAATTTAAACACATAATCATCAAGAATAACTTATAAACCATAAATAAGTGTTGTAGTGTGTAAGTAAAACACATAGAGACATCATATTTTGAAAATTTGGTTCCTTCTTCATATTATCTCCAAAATATCTCTTTAATTTAAGACTCGGAAATACACAGTAGTGCTCTGTACAGACTCTTGACTCTGGACTCATGTCGCAGGTCTCTAATTCTCAGACAGATAGATTGATTACATTATAGACTCGGGACTTGACTTACAACAACTCCTCCAAGAAGGAAATATCGGCCTAAACTCAATCACATTCCAGCCGAATCAATAGCTAACCAATCTACTAACAACAACCAACAACTAAAATCCCAACTGACTAACTATTTTACAATTATGTTTATCCCTATATATAGCTAGGTTGTGTCTTCCATCTTGGCTTGCACGCTTCCTTGTTCTGTTGCAACTGTTTGTTGCTTAGCTGGCATTGCATTGTCTTTCGCAACTGCTTTCTGTTGTTCTTTCTTTCTATGTTGTCCAGCTTCTTCTGAAGCTTGTGCAACTCATGCTCAGTCAAAACTTGTGTGATTCCTTATCCCCAAAACTAAGGGCCCAATAGATCAAATGGCTCTTTTTATAAGATACTCTTAAATTTCCCAAAGTATCGACCATAAAAAGGAGTTCCTCGCCTTACTTTAAAGGCTCTTCACTTGTAGGAAAACCATCTGTTTAGACCAATACTACTTCTTGGAGACAGATACTAGTTGTCAGATTCTTGATACCGCTCGAGGTTTCTAATTGATTTGCAACTAAATTTCATTTTCACTAGGTAAAAATAATTTTTACCCCCAACACCGACCCATAGCACTATTGATAACTATTTTCCATTTTCTCAATTTGTGCTTTCTCTTTTGCACTCTCAAGGTGATTCAATTGATTCGCAATATTGCGTTGACTACTTTGGTATCAAGTTAGCAAGGAGAAGGGTTATCCATTTCCTCCTAGCTAACACTACCCAAATGAAACTAGGCATGATGGACCAATCCTATGCATCATCTGCTTCAAGATCCTCCAATGCACTGATAGGATTAGCAATCGCACTTTAGGGTAGATTCCCATTTGTCCTTTGTCTCTTAGATACTTGCTAATGATACCAGAGAAGGACATTCCCCTCTTCATGAAACATCGAGCACGCTCTACAAACGTGTGTATCCAAGATGGTTGATAATCTTCCCTTGTGGGGAGAGATTGAGCAGGTGGGTCATCATCTAAGACACATGGCATCTGAGTAACTCACCTTTAGAAATAAAATTACTCGTAGATTGGTTTCTCATGATCCCTGTGGTTTCTCTTACAGGAGCTCAAAAAGTGCTTGATGAAGGCAATTGATGGGATGAAGTGATTTGTTACACCTGACCTGATTTATTGAGATATGGGGTTCGTGTGAGTGGGTGTGTTGAGGAAATGATTGATATCATCTATCAATTACAGACAACGATATGATGATTAGTGAAAGGATGTGAATGTGATGCTATATCTCTTGTTTTATATCACATATTTTCCAACTGATTTGGCATGATGTTAGTGAATCATCCACCCATCTGAGATATTCCTCCCTGTGCCCTTGTTCTAAACATGCATCATTTTCCCAATGGTTTGGCACTTTTTGAAAAATGGGGAAAATGCATGAAATTTGGATGATGTTATGTTGATGTCACCATGTAGCCATGGACATGTGGTAGCTCAAAATTGGTCCACATCCGTGTTGAAGTGTCTTTTGGGCTCAGCGTACATGTAACTGAGTTTGATATGGAGACCAAAGTCCCAATGGGATTCCTCTGTACAGGTGGTATTCTTTAATGGGCTCAAATCACCTTACTAGCATGCCAGGCTATCATTGTCTTCCTTAATGTCTGGGTGGACTATTGCATTGGCTCCATGTGATGCTTGGTGGACAGGCATATGTGTGTTGAGTAGGTGGAAAGGAATCCTGAAAAAAATGGAAAACCATTGTTGCAGCCCTATGGGAGTGGTTTTTCTTTCCATATCTCATCATGTGACACCACCTATCCTTCAACACATGGATTTGGAAACTGTCATTTCACCTCAAGTGTGTGTTAACTTTTATGTGTTTTCCCGATGCAACATGCATTATCCTTCGTAGATCAAGATCCCTTGTATATGTCGAATGATCAGGCATGCATCTTCACCAATGCTTTCTCCTTAATCCTTGGTCTTATGATATAAATCCATTTCAAAAGGGGTTTAAGCCTATTTGGGATGTCATTCGCCCTCTTTAATCTCTCGATAAGCGCCTAGCCTCTGAAAAACTTGGCCTTGGGCCCTTAGGGCTTGGTTTTTCTGTTGATTCTTTCAAGGCGCTTGGGGAATTTTCTATCCCTTTCAACCCATGAGCTCTGGGATCTCACCTTTGCCTTTGTATTTGGTCAATTTATATCTCATAACCTTGACCAACGTGCATATCAGTTACTAGATTAAATCCAGTACTAACATCGACTCCAGCGAGACAACAAAACCATGTGGTTTATTGAGAACTATAGACCGAGTGCCTTCTCTTGTTGGGCTATGGAATCTGCATCAAACTAAGAGCCCCTGGTGTACCCAAAAATTGATCTGATTGGTGAAACAAAACTTCTCAATAACTTACAGCGTTAGAACCCTAACTATTTATTTGCGTAACAAATGGTGAATAAATTAAAAATGAAAATACATAAACAAGAATGGAAAAATATTTATTTATGTACATGGTAGGAAATGTTGCAACATTCAATACTGTAAGAAGTGATTGAGGAACCTCCCATTTACAAGAGCCCCAAAAAATTCATTATCCAATTGTTCAAATTCATATGTATTGTTATATTGAGCTATTACAATCTTGATTTGCTCCCTCAATTGTTGAGACTTGATTAATTGATGTATTCTCCTTCGTATGTTGTTAGACTCTACTTCTTATTTTGAATATACCTCATCAAAATGCATTTTCCACATACCACCTATTTCTTCAGTAGGGTTGATTAAAGGAGTTGTGAGAATGGGAGTTTCCTTGTATTCTTCATTTACTATGAGGATGTTGTTGGTCACTATAATTGCTCAATTAATTTCAAACAACCAAGTGAAACATAAATTATCAACCCAGGGAAGTCTTTTGTTTCAAAGATAGCTGCG
>ML786793.1:74380-135417 GCA_009831015.1 Picea engelmannii | reverse complement strand
CTCATATATTGTGCATGGTGTATTGTGGTGTATTGGTGTAACTCTTATACTATTGTTCATTGCTCATTGGATATAGTTGAATGGTTTAAGTATAAGTTGAAAAAGGTTTGAAATTGTACTTGATACTAATTCACCCCCCTCTCGGTATCAACAGGGTTTGCATGAACTGTAGTGGCTTGTGATCGGTGTGGATGACTGTCTCCTTCCCTAGAATGTAATGTCTCCACTGGAGGTAGGCTTGCATAATGGAGTACATTTTTTTGTCATAAGTAGGGTACTTATAGACAACATCTGATAGTGTCTCACTATGATACGACATGGGGTGGCCGTGTTGAATGAGAACGGTGCTCACAGCATAGTCTGAAGCATATGTCTCGATCTCAAAGGGATGTTGTAGGTATAGTAATGAAAGTACTGGGGATGAGCACAAAAGTTTCTTCAAGTCATCGAATTTTTGTTGTTTGTATAGAACCCACACAAATTTTTCCTTACTTCTGTCCCTGGTTACTTGGCTAAGGGCCCATGTGATATGAGACAATCCCAACAAGAACCTGTGATAGAAATTGGCAAGGACCAAGAAGCCCTGGAGCTCAGTGAGTGTGGTTGGGGCTGGCCAGTCACGGATGGCCTGGATATTGGCTAGATCCACATGCACACCATGTTTATCAATGATTTATCCTAAGTAATGGACCCTATTCATGCCGAAGGAGCATTTTTCCAAGTTTACATATAGTTTGTGCTGTCGCAGGGTGTGCAGAACCTACTGAATATGTTGCAAGTGTTTCATCCAAGTCTTGTTGTAGATGAGGATGTCATCCAGATACACCACTATGAAAGTATTGGTGAAAGGTTGCAGGATATCGTCCATCATCCTCATAAAAGTTGTTCGAGCATTTTTCAAACCAAAGGGCATGACCAACCATTCAAAAAGACCTTTTATTGACTTGAAGGCGGTATTCCATACATCTATCTGTTCTATTGAGACCTGGTGGTAGACAGACTTCAGATCAATCTTACTGAAGTATTTGTCCCCCATGAGTTGATCAAGGAGTTTGTTGATTCAGGGAATCAAGTATCGGTTTCGGACTGTGATTTTATTAAGGGCTCGGTAATCAATGCAGAGTCACCAAGTCCTATCTTTCTTCTGCACTAGTACAATTGAGCTCCCACAAGGCGATGAGTTGGGACGGATGTGCCCCCTGTGGAGTAGTTCTTGGATCTGCCTCTTGATCTCCTCATTTTCTAACATAGAGCGGCGGTAGAACGGCCCATTGGGTAGCGGTGCGCCTAGGGTCAGATCGATGGGATGCTTGACCTGGCAGTGTAGAGGTACCCCGGTAAGAGAGGAGAAGATATATGAGTATTCTTCCATGACCTTATCCACTTTCTTTTGTTTTGTGGAGACATCGGCCACAGAGGCCCTGGATTTTGTTGTGATATTTCACTTACTCTAAGAGCGAATCACGAAGAAGAAAAATTTCTCGGTCTGAAATATAACCTTCCTGCATTGCTTGGCAGAGATCAAGGAAATAGCACTAGGAGGAGCTGCCTCAGGTATCCTTTAGAATTTCATATTCAAATTAATAATAACACTACGAGGCCTAGACTCATATATAACATGATGTTTCCATAAATAATGTTGGCCCAAAAAAACATTACAAACATCGAGAGGAGAAACATCACACAATACCTCGTCCTTGAAGGGCTTGATGTCATATGACATTTGACACTATTGGTTGACGCAGAGATCGCTTCCTTGGCGGAGCCATCCAATGGTGTAGGGCTACGGGTGTGGAATTATCGGCAGGGCTAGCTTCTTGATGACCTCTGCTGAGATGAGGTTCTTTTGGCTAACGCTATCAATGATGAAGTGCAGCAGGGTGCCTTTTACCCACATCTGCAAATGGAAAAGGCACTCGCCTTCTTCTGTCTTGTCTGGTTCACCAGGCGGGAGCTTGGTGGTAGAAATGGTGGCACTAGGTTCTGCTTCAATGATTTGTCTTCCCCTTTCTATTTCTGACTCGGAGTCAGAACTTGCATATAATTCATAGGCTTTCATGTCCACCACCAACGACTTCTTTGAGTGGAAATCAGCAGTGTTATGCCAAGGGATCTTATGGAAGTCACACCACTTCCCGGTATCCTTCTTTATCTTTCTGGTGTCCTTCTTTGCTTGCGGCTTGGACTGTTTGTCCTGATACTATCCATATTTTCTCTGTCCTTTTTTCTATAGTTTGGGGCCGCCCTTTCCTGGTTTTTTCTATGAGGGGTTCCCAGGCCCAAATTGTTGTGTCTTTTGTTTGAGCTTCTGCTCGATTTTGACGGCATATCGATAGGCCATGCCCAAGGATGAGATGTCCAAAAATTCCATTTCAGTCTGGATGTATCTATGCATAGCACCGCAATACTTGAGCACTAGATGTCTCTCTGAATCTTTGATACCCATCTTGGTGGGTAGGTTATGGAAGATATTTGTTAAATCTGGCATGGCTTGGTCTCTTTCTTGCCGCAGTGTGGTCCATTTGGTATACAAGTCATCATAACTTATGACAGGGTAGTATTGTTCCTTAATAGCATCCTTGAAGGATTCTCAGGTGGTCATGACAGTAAATAATGAGGGTTCCTCTGTTTCCTTTTTCTCACAGAAAGTTTCCCACCAATATTTGACATGGGGAATGGCTTTGAGAAGCGCAAAAGTAATTTTTTCTCTATTTGAAAAGTTATGGACAGAAAAATACCCTTCTAGTATATTCAACCACTTGTCTACAACATCTGTGACTATCTGACCTTCAAATATAATAATATCGAAGTTTATTTGTACCTTGAAGGGGGCGACGCCTCCGCTCAAGGAAGATGCGTCCCCTGTTGGTAGTCGTCAAAGGATTTGTGCGAAACTATCCATCATCTCATTCCTCTGTTGCATGAGGGATTCCTTAAGCAACATTTTGAAAGGATCTCCTATCCAATCATATTTCTTTTCTCCTACCATGAGAGGTCATTTGGGCATGCGGGAGATTTTTTCCTCAAGAGAAACAAGATCGAGACCCAATTCTTTGTACCCTAACCTCGTTGGGGACATACATTAAGATGACAAGGAGAAGACCGCTCTAATACCACTGATCTAGATTTTGTGAGCAGAAAGAAATGAATACAGATTATTAAAATATTCTTAACACAGAATAACAGAGATATAGTAAAATTGGTTTTCTATTCAATAAGGAAATAAGTTGATACTGTAAAATGCAGCGGAAAACAAGCTTGTTGGAATGGTGGTGGCTTATCTCTGAGAAGAGATGTGATAGTTGTGATCATTCATAAGAAGATGATTACATTGAGGCTTTGAAGGCCTTTTTACAATAAACAGGAATGTCAAAAACCCTAGACAACCAAAAACCTAACTCTAGGAGATGAAGCGCCAAAAGTCATGTGGGTCTCGTTTGGGTAAGTTAGTACATCAACTTCCCGGGGTCGTAACTTTTGCATACGATCTCCTTTTTAGGCGCACGATATCCCATTGGAAAGATTTATCCGAGGACTACACATTTTTCTTCTATCCCATTGGAAAGGTCATTTATGATTTTGGCGAGCCCTAAAAATGTTGTTTAGGGCCTCAAAATGGCCCCGCAATTCAGGGACCCAAAAACTAGGAAAAAAACTACCAAACTGGAAAACTGCCAAAATGAACCAGTTGCAATAGGTGGGAGGCCACCAAAATCCATATGGATCATTTCTTTTCAAGTTTCTTTCAGGTTTTTTGAGTCTATCAAGGGGTTCTGATCACCTCCAAGGTGCATACCAGTTGTCCCTGCTTTGTAAGATTGCCTGGTATTTTTCATTTTTGAAAGGACACAGAGGTGTATGCGCCCTGTCTTGGGTTAGCCCGCGTACATACGCGCTTTGCATAGTAAACAACCCATGTACATACATAGGTTGTTGATGCAACAGCCTACGTATTTGTTTCATGAAAGTTTTTTGAAAAAGAGGGGGTTTGTCTCTTTCTTGATTGAAGTTCACACTTCTGAGGGATTTCTTGGATCAATCCAGAGTCTTTGTTTGTGGCCATAGCCTGGGTATAGGTTCCAATTTACTTGTTTACTTAGTCTTATTTTGTTTACCCTAAATAGGTTTTAAGCAAGTTGTTGAGTCTTAGATCCACCCTTTTTTATTTCTTGGTTGAATCCCTTCAATCTGCAGTGGGTTGAAGGTATTTTCCATTCTTGTTTCAGTTTTCTTTTTATCCTTTTTACTTGCTTTGAAAAAATAAAAAGTTTACTTCAGTTTTTCTCTTTAAAGCGGTTCAAAAAAAAAAAAAAAACATTTTCTTGCATTTTCAGTTTGGTAAAGTAGTTAAAGTTGTTATTTACAAAAAGGAAAAAGAATCTTTATTGTCAAGTTCTTCTTGATTTCTTGAAACATAAGTAGCTTGTAGTCAAGCGAAAGCAATTTTTAGGTTTACTTTACAATATCTTGAAATGTTAGTTAAGAAAAGTTGAGTTTACAAAGGGTTAGTTACAAGCTTTTCTTTTAAATTCAAAGTAATTTTGCTTTCAAGTGCTTTAATTTTATCCTCCTTTTCGTCTATTTATAACATCATTAGTTTCACTATCATACCTTGTGAGTAAATCAAGCCTTTAAAAAGAACACTTAATATAAAATACATTATACTTTTTTGTTTGTAGGGTTCACAAACTAGTTTAGGGTTTTAGGGCCTTGAATTAGGTTTGGAGAGGAAACTCTTGAAGGTCGTTAAATCAAACATTAGAGTCTGAGTTAGGGAGTTCTTAAGTCCAGCATCGTAAAATTTAGTCGGGACCCCCCTCTAACACAGGGGATAAACACAAGGTCGCATGAGGAAAGGCAGCGGAGATAACCCCTCCAAAGCTAGATTCAACGTAGTGGGGAACATATATTGAGGGTATTTCTCAAGAATAATATCGACTGCATTTGCCTACGGAGATTTGTGGACCTCGAATCCATTCGAGATCCTCTTTTGTCTTCCGGACCATTTTCTTTTGATACCCTTGATAGGCTTCGGACTTGTTATCCTTCTCATTACGATCTGCCTGACTGTCGACTGTACCTGCCTGGTGACTGAATGTGAGTTGGAAACCTAGTTGCCCATATTATAGGGACTTACACAGGTGACTACGGGGGTATACTACAGTACCTGGGGCAGACGTCGGATCATGCTTCACAGATTATACCCGGAGGGTGCTTCCGTGTTCGAGTTTCACTTGCACCGATTAGTTTCTCTAGTGTCGATTGGCATAACTGTCCTTCCTAATAGATAGTCGACTGCTTGATTTGTCTTTAGGAAAAATTTTAGTGTGTACTTGGTGTTAAAACACTAGTTAAGCTTTACTATGTTGGTTGATCACTTCACAAGGTGGAAGATCAACATCTTTGTCAGTTGTGAAGGCTTCATGGTCTATTGCCAGTTATGTTGGAGCCATATCTGCCATCATTGTGGTGAATACTTGACCAAGAAGGGTCATTTGAAGTGACCGAGACATAGGAAAATGTGCCCAAGCCTGATCTACGAGGAGACTATTCGACTCCAGAGGAACCTACCATTTATGAACTTGAGGAAGAGGCTCTCGAGCCATCCAACCCTTTGATTACTGACTTTTTGGCGCCAATATTGATTCATATTGTCCCTCCTGAGGTGACACCTTCGGAGCGCTAGCTAGTCCTACAAGCGACAATGGAAGCAAATGTTGCTACTTCATCCGGGAGTCCTCATAATCCCATTATGGCTACTACCGCAGGGGGAATCCTACCTCCTCTCCCACCTTCGCTAGTTAGGACCACAATGGTCTCGACTCCGTCAACTTCGAGCATTGGTCTAATACCGTTATTGGCTTCGACCATTGCTATGTTCACTCAGAGTGCAATGGGCCCTCCCTTCTCATATAGGATGCACGGCTTTGATTCAAACTCAGTTCTTACTTACTCTACCTTACATACCATGGGTCTGGGGGAAGGGAGCTCAAACGCTCTCATGTAAGGGTCAACTAGGGGAGCTTTTGTCCCTTTTAATGCTATCCCTTGTGGTGGGGGTAATATACCTCCTCCGTCTCCTTCGTTCGGTGGTGCTTTTTAGCAAGCAATTGAGCCAAACTTTAATTATAGCTTGTTTGGTGGAGGCAGTTTAGGACCTTCATCTTATAAAAAATCAGTGAAATTTATGTCCTTCTCTTTGTTTGGTGCATTTGGGAACAATTATTTTTCTTTGGTTGTTGTCTCAGCTGGGGGAAACCCCATTTTTGGTCAACAGAACCCGGTGCAGGGTACTATTCCTTCACAGGGAGCGATACTGGAGTTTTCTCCACATAGGGTCTTTGGAATCCTAGGTAGGGATCAGTTCCCTCGCAAGGGATGTCGGTCGGGGGCAACCCCTTCCATGCTCAATGGAACCCCAGGTAGGGCTCTGTACCCATGCCCGTCAGATTGACTAGGGACATCCCCTTCCAAGTTCCTTGGAACAAAATGCAGGGAGAAATCCTCACACAAGCTATGTCATCCAATTATGGGAGTCAATCAATGATACCCCAACAAATACAGTTTACCTATGCTGGTCAAGGCCACGGTTTTTACCAGAACCCTGGCCAACAGTCCAACTTTTCCTGGCAACCTGGTGCCAGTCAAACTCCAGAACACTCTTTTCCTGTAAACAGTTCACAACTGAAACAATTGTTTCTGGCAACGCTACATCTGCCAGACTTGTCGAGATTACTAAATGAACCAATTTTTCATGATCCACATTGTCCCCCCATGCCGACTAAGTTTCCCTTAGATATTCTGAAATTTGAAGGCAAGCGTGGCGAAGATCTAGGTGATCATGTGATGACTTTTCATTTATGGTGCTCGTCAAACTCACTGAGGGACGACTCTGTCCAATTGCACCTTTTTCAATGCACTCTTATAGGGGGTGTTGCGAAATGGTTTATTGAGCTCGACTGCTCGAGGTACTCTTACTTCAACAACTTGGCAATGGTTTTCTTGAACCATTTCCAGTTACCTGTGAGATATGATGTTAGCACCGAATTGTTGGCCAACTTTGAGCAAACCAAGGGCGACCACATCTCTGACCATATCTGAGAATGGCGGCATCAAAAGAGCTTAATTAAGGTTCAAGTCCCTCCTTCTTTCTTGCTTGAGTGGATCTTGAAGTCTTTGGTGCCCTATGTATCCAAGGACATAGTGACTTCTAGAGTGTTTTCGAAGAGGAGGCGATTCTGAGAGCGCGGCAGCTTGAACTGATCTACTATCAGTCCGGCATGCTCTATGATATTTTTCCAGATGCGTCGTGGTCTATTCTTGATAAGGCCAAGAAAAATTTTGGACCCCATTCCAATGGTATTGTGGACCCAATTCCACGAACCTGTTGTCGAATCAGTTGCAATAATTGTCGATACAACAGACCGTGGCCAGTCAGAATTCTAGTCTGGTTGTTCCCCCTACCTAGATGTTGGATGTACATAGTTTGTAGTCAATGAACCCTAAGGCCAACCAGTAGCCTAAGGGAAATAAGAAACAACGAAATAAGAAGGGTAAAGGGGATAAAAAGGCTACCAATAATGTTGGCGGGGGAAAATCGGAGAAGAAGAAGTCGAAATATCTGTGTAATATTTTCACAGAAGACCACCTGACTCATCTATGCCCTTGGCTTTCTTAAGCTCAGAATCTATTGGCAAAGCAATGGACTGTTGTTCTAATGAACCCTTTTCCACAAGGGCAAAACATGGCTCGTGCTTCATCATCCTCGAGCGCGGCGGGGGGCTGTCAGGGACCCCCTGCACCTACCAATAACAACCCAGCCGCAAATATTTACATGATGAATGTCAAGGCTCATATAGAAACCAGGGAATGAGACTACGAAATGCTAGAATCTATTGAAAAGGGAACATAATCCACTAACCCACTGAATCCTCTCTAAATCAAGAAGGCGGCAGGCGAAACAATGACTTGCATCCCTAAAGGTGTGTTTAAGAAGGCTTCTCATAATACAAACGCGAGGGTCGACCAAAACTACTCCATTGTGGAAGATTTAGCATAGAACCCTTGTGCAATGTCTACTTTGGAAGTCCTCCTAAGTTTCCCTTCACAGAGAAAAGCTTTTTTATCCACCTTGGGATCGGTAGAGACTTGTAACTCAGGAGAAATCATTTTTTATCCAACTGAATTGAAACCTCGTCTTCCTTACCACGTTTCATTTCAGATAGTAGTGGCCTACACCACAAAATATTTTATGTGGAACATTTTCCATATAGTGGTTGACGAGGGTGCCTCGACTTGCATGATGTCGTTGGCACGTTGGAAGGCCATTGGCTAGCCTGAGTTATCTCTGTCACCTACATTGCTTACGGTGTTTGACGGTTGGTCGTTCAGACCACATGGAATTATTCCTTCCTTCCCCATACAGTTGGGAGGTAAAACCGTGTGTGTCGAAGTTGAAGTGGTCGATGTGCCTCTCAACTACAACCTGTTGTTAGGAATAAGTTGGACTTATGCGATGCATGCAGTGGTTGCTACGTTTTTTCAGGTCTTATTTTTTTTACACGAGGGTTGGATTGTGACCATTGACCAGTTGTCCTTCTCTCATCTTGGCCCTTCATCAGGGGCTTCCACTGTCCCAATGATTGATAGTTCATATCCTGAAACTATCAAATTAGGTCTTGGTTTGTTTCCATCGTTGATGGGAAATTTTGATTACCCGTTGCCTTCTAGCGATGTAAAGATTATATTAGTTGTTCCCTACCAGCCGAGGGACAAAATTATACAAGTGTTATCATTTTGAATGAGATACTTTAATGATCCGTGGACTTTACCTTCCCCATCAGCCTCGATGGAAGGGATAGGGAATCATGGCATGTCCATGCCCTTGTTCACGGTTGAGGTTGCGTGCAACATTGTCCAACAAACTTCGGCCAACCCCGATCTAATTCCCCCACAGGAGTTAGATCCATTGATCAAGCCTATTTGGGCTCAAGGTTATCTTGCCACTCAAGATCCCTTAGACCTAGTATTTCCCTCTGATGAGGTGATTCTCAAGGCATTTACTAGTCCTGACAAACCTTGGAATGATCTACATCATAAATCTTACTTCCTTCCCGAGTTAAGGAGAATAGAGGCAGGAGAATTTGTTTTGACCGTGAATGGAGATAATTGTTATCCTATCAATACTTTGGCTATGCATGGAGTTTATGTTGAGGGTAACATGGAAAGTATTGCTACAATGATTCCAATAGATATCTCCAAAACCCCTGGCATTGTGGAGAATGTTTTATCGGAGCGGATTGCTTCCTCGAAGAGATTCGAACTTACACTGAGTTATTCAAAGAATTATGCGACGTTTTTTTCTGGTCTTACGAGGAAATGTCGGGCATTGACCCATGAATTTTCGAGCATGAAATTACAACTTATCCTGATGCCAAGCCGGTCTTAAAGAAGCTTCATCTAGTCAATCCTCGAAAAGCGACAACAATTAAGGCAGAAGTAGAAAAATTGATCAAATCCAGTTTTATCTACCCTGTACATTTGACAGAATGGGTGCCAAATTCGGTTCCGGTTAACAAAAAATAGGGTACAATTCACGCATGCATGGACTTTCGTGATTTGAATAAGGCATTTCCAAAAGATAATTTTCCCACCCTGTTCATCGATCATATTGTCGATGAATGTGTAGGATGTGAGGTATTTTCATTCATGGATGGTTTCTCGGGATACAATCAGATCCAAATCAAACCCGAGGACCAACACAAAACAACTTTTATTTGTCCATGGGGTACATTCGCATATTGTAAGATGCCTTTTGGCCTAAAGAATGTTGGAGCTACCTTTCAGTGGGCCATGTCATTTTCTTTTCACAACCTTAGACACATAGTCGAGGCGTATCTTGATGATCTAGCATCACACTCTCACAAGGGATCTGATCATCCCGCTCATCTTCGACTAATATTTGAACGATGTCACTACTATCGAATTCGCTTGAATCCTAACAAGTGCGGTTTCTGCGTGACATTAGGTCATATTTTAGGTTTTATTGTATCAACAACAGGGATCATGGTCGATCCTCTCAAGGTTGAGGCAATAGTTAAGTTGCCTCCCCGTGCACTATACCCCAGCTTCAGAGCTTACAAGGGAAAGTGAATTTCCTTTGGCATTTTGTTGCAAATTACGTCAATATCACTAAAGGGTTTATGCATCTCTTCAAAAAAGGGGTCCCATTATGTTGGGATGAAGATCCTCAGCTCTCTTTTGAAGCGTTGAAACGCGCCCTAGTGTCTGCCCCTCTGCTCCGGCCTCCTGATTATAACAAATATTTCTTGTTGTATTTGGCTACTGTGGAGTTAACCATCGACACGGTCTTGCTTCAAGAAGATGATCTGCTTGAAGAGCATGTTATATATTACCTTAGTCGAGGCTTGGTTGGGCTGGAACTCAACTATTCTCACATTGAAAATCTTTCTTTGGCAGCAGTTCATGTTGTCCAATGGTTATGTCACTACATTTTTCTTTGCAAGACCACTGTCATTGTCGTTGTGAACCCTTTCCAATATGTGTTAACACGATGGGTCATTGGCGGAAATATTAGTAGATGGATAGTCATCTTACAGAAGTTTGACTTGGATTTTGTTTCTGTGAAATCCAAAAAATCATTGGTCTTTTCTGAACTCATTTCGAAACTTTCGATCGAGTCTAGTGATATCACACCCGAATAATCACCTATCAAGGGAGATATTTTTCTAATTGCATATTCAGACCCCTAGTATGGAGATATACTGGTCTATCTTCAGACTTTGAAGTGCCCTACTTCTGCTTCCCACAATGAGCGTCAACGAATTCGACATCAGGCGTGAAACTATCTTATACTCGATGAAACTTTGTATCGTCGAGGCATGGATTTCATACTTCGTCGATGCCTTATCCATGACGACAGCCCAAAATATTCTACGTGCAGGTTACTTCTAGCCCTCATTAATCAAGGATTGTGTTGAGGCAGTCAATAAGTGCCACCCGTGCCAGATCTTCTGTCAGAAGATGTGGGCACATCCTACTCCTATGTTTCATGTCATTGTTGTTGGTCCTTTCACCAAGTGGGGGGTTGATTTCACTACATGTCACCCAGCCTCATCTAGGGGGCATCGTTACATCATCATAGCAGTAGACTACTTCACAAAGTGGGTTGAAGCTATGCTAACGTTTAACAATGATGGTGAAACAGTGGCTCTTTTCATCTTTAATCAGATAGTAGAAAGGTCTGGCATCCCAAAAGATATTGTCACTGACCATGGCAGTCACTTCCAAAAAAAAATGATGACTGAGTTAACGTCAAAGATTGGGTTCACACAAGAACATTTTTCACCTTATTACTCGCAAGCGAATGGTCGGGTTGAAGCTATGAATAAGTCTCTCAAGATTATTCTTCAGTGGATGATCAATTCTGCCAATTCAAATTGTCATTTGATGTTGTACTCAGCGTTGTGGGCCTACTGAACCTCTGTGAATACTGCCGCCGGTTTTTCACCTTTTCAACTCGTATACGAAATGGAACAGTATTACCTATTGAGTGTCAGATTCCTTCTTTAAAGTTGGCAGTGGAATTATTTTCAGACACTTCACCACTTGAGGAATGCCTACTATATCTCGAGTAGCTCGATGAGCAGCGTCGTGATGCAGCCTCAGCCAATGAGACTCATAAGCAATGAATCAAGTGTCATTATGATCAGTTCGTTCATCCTCGTATTTTCTCCGAAGGCAATCTTGTCTTGGTCTATGATCAAAACAAAGATCCCCTGGGGGCAGGAAAGTTAAAAGCCATGTGGTTCGGACCGTTAATTATGAAATAGGTCTTGAAGAAGGGCACTTACCGTCTAGTTTATTTTGAATGAAATCCCTTGGCAGAGCCTAGAAATGGACTCTACCTCAAGAAGTATTACTCTTAGGTCGGTCACCTGGGTGACTTCTTGTACATATGCATAGTTTCTTATACATTTTTTTTCTTTTTTGTTTTGTGAACGTGTAGTTATCGATGTCTTGTTTTTCACTATGGAAGATGTCAAGTGAATCGGAGGTGTATTTTGGATTCGCGGATGATGCTAGCTGACACACTCGGAGGCTTGCTTCCACAGCTTGGGTGATTTTCACACCTGGATGCCAGCTGCTATTTTTCGGAGGTATTTTTCTAGGCGACACTATAAACAATGTTGTCGAATACAATGCAGTAATAGAATTGCTTTGTGACGCTTTGTCACATGGAATTTCTCACCTCTGGGTCTACCTAGGTGCTTAGTTGGTTGTGCCCCAATTAAATGGGGTTTACCGCGTTTATGATCCCACTCTGCACCGGCAATTCCTTAGGGTGTGTCTCTTAGAATGTTCTTTCGATTACATTATGTATATCCATGTTCCTAGGATATTTAATCATATAAAAGATACTCTAGCTAATCAAATATTAGATTGGCATGTTGCACACACATAAAAAGAAAAGCACACACATACACATGTACATACTTTTGTAAAAACATTCATCCATAAGACATAAAAGATGTATGTGTATATGTGTATATATATATCTATATATATATATATATATATATATATATATATATATATATATATATACAGAGAGAGAGAGAGAGAGAGAGAGAGAGAGATATCTCAAAAAGTTTCATGCGTACATAGGTGGGTGCGAACACCTCAAAAATGTTCAGTATACATCACTAGGCTTATGCCCTCAAAAATACATATACAAAAAGTGTCCTCGGCACATCAAAGGTCTATCCTATCTAAGCACGGGGCCTATTGGACCTGCCATAATGTACAATGGCATTGGCCAAATGCCAGAATAGTTGGACCCATGTCCGACGAACCCCTACTACATGAGGCTACATAGAAGGTGGGAGATCGTCGATCTCATCCATAGGTACCATGCGAGTGAGCACAGTGAGGTTGTGCTCCACTCATCTCAAAACTCTCTCAGCCTCTCTGGCTGGGGGTCCCCCTATAGTTGTTGGTCCTCTTACCATTATTGGTCCTACCTCTAGTTGAGGACATCACCGAGTCCTAGCGAAGTCCGTTGGTCGCACAGGTCCCACATCTATACATAACAGATTCACAAAGCCAGTACTCTATACATAGATAAAAATGATATATATAAGAACAATTAAAAATTAAATAACTTTAGAAAGTATGTTACCTATCTCGCCTTGCTCCTTGTCAGGAGGCACTGGCATGTCAGGATCTCTGGTGAAGTTGATCCCAACATAAGGGTAATCCTCAATCACCGGAATCTGTCATTCCCACCAGTCAAAAAAAAATTCGTCAAAGGCCTCTATGGTCCTCCCTCCACCCTGTCGTGGCAACAATGTTTCCCACCTGCATACTACTCGGAAGGAGGCCACATGCCCCCGTACCATCTCTCTGGGAGTGAGACTAGTTACCCTCTCAAATAAAAAGGAACACAAAATGGTACCGAACCTGAAGTTCTTTTTGTTACGCTGTCAACACTCTGTCAGTTGTCTCTTCGTGCACATCAGCATGTTCGTTCTCTAGTCAAAAATGTGTGCCTCCATAAACTAAATGGCACAATGCATGTGTGATCGGGAGGCCTGATGTAGGGCTGTAGATCCAGTAATCCACCTGATCAATAGTAATATCACATGCAAAGATAGACGGGTGATCTTGTGAATCGGCACCTGAGAACCTACCTTCTTAGTGTCGTCCTCACAGTACATCTGAATATAATCCTCGATGTTGAAAGGCCTGGGAGGGAATGTCCTCAGATTGAATGGTTCCCCTCTCCTCAAGAGGCCAGTCAAGAAATAGATATCCTCTGTCGTGGGGGTCATTGATTGACCCTCTAGCATAAACTCCTCTGCGTCCGGGTGTCAATACTCCACAAGAGAATTTAGCATTCTAGGTTGTTCCCTCATGAACGGACACTGGAAGAACTTCCATATCCCACATTGTTTTAGTGCGGTGATGGCTATAGGTTCCTCTTCAACCAAAATATGAATTTCCTCATGCTCCCTCTCCCTCCAGTGAACATACATCCTATTTCATGGAAAAATGGAGGAAGTTAGTACTTGCATTTTAATTTTTGAAAGCTTACAAAGGTGTACGCGGGTGCCAATACTCCACAAGAGTATTTATCATTCTAGGTTGTTCCCTCATGAACAAACACTGGAAGAAATTCCATATCCCACAATGTTTTAGTGCAGCGATGTCTATAGGGTCATGTTCGACCAAAATATCAATGTCCTCATGCTCCCTCTCCCTCCAATGAACATACATCATGTTTCATGGAAAAATGGAGAAAGTTATTACTTGCATTTTAATTTTTGAAAGCTTACAAAGGTGTACATGGGTTGTATTTGATACAATCATGTATGCATGTGGGATGATTGTTTTATGCCCGAGTACATACACGGTTTGTCCTTGGACAACCCGCGTACATGCAGGGTCGCTCTTTTTAGGAGAGTGTGCCTCCTGAAAACCTAAAACTAATGCATAAAGGAAGTATTGAAATGAAAGAGGGAGGGATTTGTACTTACTTGGTCCAAGTAGAAGTTCGTTTTGTCCAATGAAGCTCCCAAAATCAACTCTTTTAGCGAATGGTGTTTTTTTTCCTTTTGGTTAATTTTCGAATTGTAATGGTAAAAATGAGTTGTCGACTTCTATTTAAAGACTTTTTTGTCCATTTTTGCCGCTTTTTGACCCCCTTTGTCATTTTTCCTGGCTTGGTAATCACTTAATTCCACTTTTGAGTTTCTTCTTGGTCGATCTGGTACTCTTTTTCTTTTGGTTTGGTAATATTTGGGATGGGTCACTTTTTGGGTATCCTTTGGTAAAAGTCATTTTTTCCAACTTTTTGCATATAAGTTAGGATTTCACTTCCACTTTCTGCATCTCATTGTATTTTTCTCTTTTCCATAGGATCGACCCCACCGAAGTGCAACACGAAACCTTCACTGCTGCTCTAGAAGTGTCGTAATTAGGTGGTAGAGCCTACCTTTACATGGATTCCCTAGGTATATCCTTCATGCATTTTGGCGTCCATGCTATCTGTAATGATTATAGGCTTGGGAGTCCTTGTTAGTCTTGTCATGATTACAATATTAATCCTCATTTTTTTGATGCACCATCATTCTTTGCCTTACCCTCGGGACTCCCAAATGAGCACACTTTGTTGTCTTTCAAGCTCACTTTAAAATTCGAAAGAAACATCCGAGGAGACTGTATTTATTATTTTTGATCTCGTCTGGATTAACTGAGAAAAGTAGCCCCCTTGAGTCTTCTTTAAGCCCTTTTCAGACTCTCTGAACATGAAAATATTGCAATCTTGTTTCCCTTCATGCTCTCCAAACTCAAATTTGAAGACACATCTGTCTGGCGGTAGTTTATCCCTTTTTCGGTCCGGACGGCTAATTTTACGAATAAAGGTATGCTCTAGGAACTTCAGTTCACTAGAAGAGTATTCTCAGGCATAAGTTTAACCCTTTTTTGGGCCTAAGGGACTAAATCTTTGAAAAAGGAACATTCTCATTGGTTTTGGTTTATCACCTTTTTCAGGCCTTGGAGATAACTTATGAAAAAGGAATCCCCCCAGAGTCCATAGTTAAGCTCTTTTCAATATCCCAAAAATTGAAAATATCATCGAGTGACCTTGTTCCTTCACACTTGTTAAATTGGTCCAGAAGAACATCTATTGGCATGAGTTTAACACTTTTTCCAGCCTGTAGATTATAGCAGAAAAAGGTACGCCTCGGTAGATTCATCTCGCCAGGAGAGTACTCCTCAGTTTCTTTTATACTTTTTCGGGCTAAGGAGACTAAACTCATAAAAAGGTTGTGAGTCCATAGTTAAGCCCTTTTCAAACTCCTTAAAATTGAAAAGATTGTTGAGTGATCTTGTCTTTGTCACACTCATTAAAATGGTTTTGAATAGACGTCTTTTTGGTACAAGTTTAACCCTTTTTCGAACCAACTAGACTATCTCCGAAAAAGGTACTCCCTGGAGTCTTCTTTTACGTTTTTTCAGACTCTCTAAACATGGAAAAACTATCGAGCTTACCTTCTCTAGGATCATTAAAATTACATGGAAGGGGTCTCATTGTGTCTTGCTTAATTGCATTTTCATCTTTGAATATTTGGCCTAATGTCGGCTCCATGTTGATCTCAATTGAACCTTTGAAGCATGCCTTATACACAAGCCTTGTAGCACTTCTTGCCTCTCCGATCTAACACCTTGACCCATGGAGGAATTTTCCCCAAGTGTCATTTTCCTGCACATGTCTCCTTGCTATGAGCATTAGTATGTTCCTTGTGCTTGGAACTAGTATGCTTGCTTGCAACACTCGTTCCTCCTTTGTAACGTAGCATTCTTTTATTCTTTTTCAATCTCTTAAAATTTGAAAAAGACAAAAAAATCAAATATTCCAAAAAGAGGGGACGAGAAATACTCATTCTTTTTTTAGCAGCAAAGAGAGTCACCCTTGGAAAAATAACATCCTTCTCTTTGTTCGTCAAGCATTGGGATCTAGTATGACCTTAGGAAGTTGTTCTCGCTACATAGAGTTGTGTCCTCCTTTATTTGGTTACTCTTCCAAACACATGGAGAGTTTTTGTTGCCTCCTGCATCGCAAACTTATGTCAATGTCATGCTTCCTGAGTCTAATCATCTTTCGTGATTTTTTCCAAGGGAAGTTTCACTCAACTTAAGTCGGCCTTTCTTCACTTTGTCTCTTGACCTTCATGAGTCGACCATCCTGAGAGTCCAGTCAAGTCTAGATTCATATCGACGAAGTTCTTTGCCTGATCATCGAGATCCTCACGTATTTTCCCGACGAGTCATCGAAAACCTCAGGGTAGTGAGTTATACACTCCCATTATACTCCTACCTGAGTTTTGAAGATATTTAATTTGTTGCTCGATCTATGAAGACTTCATCTCCAGCCATCAGGCGTCACTAGCTTCTTGAAGATGAATACGATACTTGTATATCTTCGACTGATTTTGAGATGTAAATCTATTGTGTATTTCCAATGGATACAATTTATATAGTTATATGACATGTATCTACAGTTTATTTGATTGGAAACCATGATTCAGTTCATCCCGAGCATGGGTATGCCTGCCTCGAAGAGATAATTGTTGTTTTGTAGATGGCACCTCTCGAACTCTGGTCCTAGGCTCACTCGATTTCGTACATTGGTGAAGATATTGTAATGTATTTCAGCCATCAGTTTCTCTTCTAACCTCACACATTAAGGGGCATCTGTTATAGACTTAAAATTCCCTACTCATGCATACATGGCCTTGGCCCTCTTACTTGCATATTTTTCCAAAGCACTGTTGAGAAGCTCTTCTTAAAAAACCATTTTTTAGAAGATGTACGCATTATGAACCATTACATCCTGTGTACATACGCTTTTTTCACCATTACATCCCTTGTACTCATGATTTTTGCACACTAAACAACCCGTGTATGCTTGCAAAAGTTACAAAAAATAAAAAGTTGCAAGGAATTCATTGAAATTCATGGGCTATTGGAGGTTTCCCAACCAATTCACCTGCTATGGCTCGTCGCCCAACTGAATAACCATCCTTTTTTCATATAAAAGGATGTGTTGGGGTCTCATTTCACATCCAATCATAAGAACAGTGAAACTCTACCCAATTCCACTTCCCCTCCTTGCCCAAGATTTTGTTAACTTTTGCACGATATTGCCTCAGTATTCCCTCATCAGCCCCTTCTCCCTCCATTCAATTCATTCCCTTCCTTTAGGTGATCATAAGATTGAGAGAAGAGTATTATTCAAGGTTGACTTGGAGCATGGTAAAGAGGATCCCAGACCAGGTTCGTGGAACAGTGGCTGACACAGATTGTAAGTTTTAGTCTTTGTATGATGAATAAAAGAATCACATTTTCCTGTCCCAAATGATGATGTTTTGTGTATTTTCATTGATTTATACCACTAACTCATGAATTAGCATGTGTGTAGTCCTTGTTTGCCTATATTTGGATGCAGGTCAGCCTTGGGAGGAGACATGCAGTCATTGGAACTACCAAGCTTGAGGAGATCATCACCAGACGTGGGATAAAAGGTACAGTTACATGATCTCTTCTCTTAATGCTTGATTTTTGTTTGTTTTGGTATGTTTGGGATAGAATAGAGAATAGATTAACTTTTAGACGGACATTCGCTCTGTCTACATATTGAACCCTGGTGTAGTTAAAGGGGGGATTTTCCCGCTAGCAGGTCTTACACAAGCCCTACTACCAATGCACCATACAATGTTTCTTAACCTATAGGTGGCACGAATTAAATTGAAATTTTTGTTAGGATTTTAATGGGCAACAAAAGGGCTAAGGGCCTAATACCTCGACCCTATCCCTTGGTTTATGTAATATACCATGTAACCCACACTTAATTCATGAAAGGGATAACAGTTTAAACCATATATATGTATATATAGTTTAAACCATATACTATATATTTAGTATAAATAACAATGTATAACCAAAAAAGTTGAAATGTATGGCAGTCGGTTGGGCTCGAACCCCCGACTTTCCATATATAATACTATGCCTTAACCAATCCGTCTATGGTGTAGGTTTGGTTATGAAACCAACCACTTTGCTTTTAAAACCTTCCATGAATTTCGGAGGTAAGTTAAGGGATCGCACCCTATTTAATGGGCACGTGGATCGAGGTTATACACACACATTAATGCATATTTTAGTCTCCTAACTCGTGTCTGAGGGTTCCTAAGTTTTTAGGCTACATTGTAAATTGTGCCAAATAGTTCCTTAACGAAATTTCGAGAATTTTATACTCATTTTTCACGACTTTTCGCAAGGAATCCAATGGTGCAATTTTTTTCTACATTTGAGCAACATGTAAAAGGTCATTTTAAAGCACAAGAATTTGAGCATTAATAAAATAATGTCTCTATTGGAAGTGGACCCGGAGAGGTATCCCAAATTGGGTGAAATCCATTTTCCAGCTTGTGTATGTGATTTCATTATTATTGTTCATTTCAAGCTCAATTATTCGTAATTCATTTTATCATTAAAGTGGATTTGGTTAGATAAGTTTTTCACATGTAATTTTCATACAGTCAAGCGATCATTTTATTTTGAATGTCAAGTAGATGGTGCTTATGTATTAAAATATTAATAAGCATCTATGGATATTTAAGATCAATTTGGTATCAGAGTACGTTTGACAAGTGTTTGCAAGTGAATGCTTACAAGAGCCAGACTCAAACTTGGTAAACAAAAACTTGCAAGTTGTAAGTCTGAAATTGGAAAAATATTTTGAAGACATAAGATGGCTTCTGAAAAGGGAGAAGAAGAAGATCAACCCATGAGCCACGAAGAGATCAAAACTATGCTTCAATCATTGAAAGAAATAATATGAGTTAGAACGAAGAATTCAAAACCCTATAAGTAGAGAATCTTCGGTAAAAGGAGGAGGAGGTGAAGGTGGTGGACCTACAGAGCCCCCTTCACCATCCTCATCATCATTATCATCAGTTTCTTCTAAAGTGAGCAAACATTCTTCTCATCGAAAGACGTCCTCTAAGAATTCCGATCATAATCTGCCATTACTAAAATTGGATGTTAAGTTGGAATTGTCGACCTATGATGGATAATTGAATACCGATAAATTGGACAAATGGATCAAGTAGATAGAGGTATATTGCATGGTTCAAAGGATTATGGATGAGGCTACAAATATACAGCTAGTTGTTCTTCAACTAAGTGGCACTACATTAATATAGTGGGAGAGTAAGATGCAATTTGATCTTGTTCAAAAGGGTAAAGTAATATCTTCCTAGGATAAGTTTACTAAGGCTATAAGGAAATATTTTTATCCAATGGCACATACACAAACAACAATGATCAAATGGAAACATCTAAGACAAGGTAAAGGATAGAATATTCAATCATATACACAGGAATTCAAAAAGAAGGTGTTATCATTAAGGATTTAGTTGTATACTCATGAAACTCTTCTAAATTATATTGGCGACATGCACTCGTATGTTCGCCATAATATTCTAATGTTTGGGCATACTAACATTGATAATGTGTTAGTACAAGCTACACACCTAGAGGCTAGTAAGGGTAAGAATATGAGTGAAGATAAGAAACCATTCAAGTTCGAGAAGAAATTGAAAGGTAAATGGAAGAGTAAGAAATCAGCCACAGTGAAGCAAGATGAGGGAAGACCTACATGTTCCCACTGTAAGAAAAAGGGACATGAGGAATCACAATGTTGGAATTTGTTGGATTACTAAGAGGGGGGGTGAATCAGTAATAGAGAAATTTAATCCTTTTATACCATATAATCCAAGTGTTATATCAATGTATCATTATCATCCAATAACTGCAAAGCAAATAAGCAATGAACAAATGAACAAGCATACACATACACAATACACCAATGTTTTATGTGGAAACCCAAAGCAGGAGAAAACCATGGAATGATTTTTCTTATATGTCTTGAAGAATTACATTCATTGGAAGCACCAACTTCTTTTGTTTTCCAGCTGGAACTAGAAGAAGGCTCCAACCCCCTAGTTTCTCAGGCTACAACCTGAGGGAAGCTCCAACTCCCCAATTCTCTGGATACAGCTAGAACGAGGCTACAACCCCCTATGTTCTTTGTCTACAATTGGAAGGTGGCTACAACCACCTGTCCTTACCCCGTCCAACCTCCCTGACATATAAGTAGAATGATGGAACCACTGTCACACTATCATTGTGAGATATACTGTTGTAAACCTATACCAGTCAACCTGTACCATAAAAAAGTGCATCAACCATGCACCAAACTTGTACAAAACTTGTACCATGAACAAGTGCATAAACCATGCACCAAACTTGTACAAATAACCTATCACAACAACATGTCCAAACAACCTATCACAACAACCTGTCTCATCAATATTATTAATCAAATCAGATCTACTCACTAATATCAATCACCAAGACAACTCTCAAATATGTGCATCAACCAACCATAACACAACAACTCATAATCATCATGAAGATCAATATGTGCTTCTAATAATATATCAATACAAGTATGCTACATCATCCATAAACCATGTGTCAACAATACTACTAACAAGTGCCTCCAACCATGTACCAAGTATGCACCAATCATGTATAAACTACTCATCAACTATGACTCATCAAGATGTACCAACATCATCAACTATACACCTCATGTATGTGCCAACTCATCAACTACTTGTCTCAACCATGTACCCAATATGTACCTTAACCAAAATCCCTCATCAATTTCATCATTCAAATATGATTTGTAACTTTGTAATAGACTTGGTGTATATGATCACATACCTAGAAACCTTGATTAACTTTAACAACAAGAGACTATAATTTTCATTAAACTTTTCTTTAGTCTCACATGACTATTTTTGGATTAGTCAACAACCCTAACTTGAAATAATCATAAATATGTACCTGTAATGAATAAAGATCTGAAACTGATAAAAAAAATTCTTCAATGTATTTTATGCAATTCCTCCAGGTGTTGCTACTTGGAACCTCTCAGAAAAGGAGTTATAGAAAAAATGGCATACCTTGCTGAATTTTGGCTTATTCTAGAGAGAGACATTGTAGAGCGTGCCCCGCACGTAATATTTTTTGAATCAATCTGAAAAGGTTACAAAACATAATAAAGACTTTAATCTAACCAACACATTTGATCTTACTAAATTTGGATCTATTATGAAGAAGTTATGACATTTTTACCTGAAACACCTGTTTTAGACTAGTTTTAGGACTAACCACAAACCTTATTGTCCATGGAGTGTAACTTAAAAATTACAATGACCCACAAGCTGAACGTTTTACCACAGATACTTGGATATGTTTCCTCAATGGCCTATAAATCGAACAGTCTGAATCATTCTAGAAAAAAAATTATTGTGAAAATGGTGATATGACCTGTAAATAACATACCTTAGAAAGCATCATCAAAAGAATTTATCCTCCCTTGAATTCCGGCCCTCTTTTCTTCACCTTCCCTCTGAAATTCAGCTTATATATCCTTTGGTTACCTCAGTCACCTATAGATATTCAATATGCTCAAGTTTGATATAAAATGAGAGAGCATTGTGTCTTATTTATACTCTCCATCTTCTAGGTCACTTAACCCATTTCTGGGTCACTTAACCTATTTCTAGGTCACTTAACCCAATTCTAGGTCACTTAACCTGTTTCTAGGTCACTTAACCCATTTATAGGTCACTTAACCTATTTTCTTCATTTGCAAGGTTAACCACTTTCCATAATTAGAAAGTTCTCCATTACTTTATCATTTAAATATTCCTCCTTAACTTTGTCACCTCACTTTATCATTTAAATAATCTTCTTTGATTTTGTCACTTCACTTTATTATTTAAATAATTCTTCTTGACTTTTTCACTTTACTTTATCATTTAAATAATAATTTATTCTTTGTAATCTCTTTGACTTCTTTGACCTTTTGGGGCTTCAAGCTAACATATGAGGGTCCTCCAACTTCGTAAGGCCATAACTCTCAAACGTGAGGAGTTATGTGACGTTCGACATACCACCAGAAATGGCATGACATGTACTATTCATCTAGAATAGTCGTTTCTTCAAATATATCAAAATGCATACCCTTATCCATCAAACAAACTTAGTTCCATTACCCAAACCTAGGTTCTCCAACTTCTCATGGCCATAACTCTCTAACAGTGAGGAGTTATGTGACGTTCCACATACCACCATACATGGAATGGCATGTACTATCCATATAGAATAGTATTACCTTCAAATATGATAAAACGCATACCATTATACATGAAACAACGTTGGGTCCATTACCCAAACCTTTGTGCTACCAAAATTTGCTACCGGACTTTCTCCAAGGGTTGACATCAATCACTAAGGGTTGACATCAATATACAATATCTCTCTTCAATAGTTGACATCAATGACAACCAACAATCCATACCAACTATTCATCAACCTAAGACAATTGTCTGGCAATCTACCCCTTTGGCATCGATGGCAACACCAACATTGATAGAAACACTTAATCATGATAACATTCATGCTTATACTCTTTATCAATGTTTCTATCTCTCCCCCTTTGACATCAATGGCAAAGGGTATCTCCCTTTGGGGCTACTCCCCCTGACTGAACTCTCCTTGGGGTTGCTCCCCCTGTCTATGTGCCTTTGATTTTTCTTTGTGTTTGTAATCCTCTAATTACTCTCTTTCCCTTAATATGAATAATATCTCCCCCTTTGACAAAGGGTATCACTCATTCTTTCCTTGTGACAATCTCTTCCCTTGGAAACATGCCTTTATGCTCTCTCTCCAAGCATTTACCTTTGCATCTGATAAATCTCTCCCCCTTTATCCTATTTATGGTGCCTCCTCATGTGCATCTAAGACATATAAGATCAGCATTCAAAATCATTCATTTTGGAGTAGAAATTACTCCTAGTCTCTAGCGAAGATACTCAAGGGCTTTCCGTGGAAGAGGTTTTGTAAAGATGTATGCCACGTGTTCTTTTGTTCCCACATATTCAACTCTGATGTTCTTATCTGCAACCTGTTCCCATAGAAAGTGATACTTGATTGGAATGTGCTTCGTCTTGGAGTGCATCACCGAGTTTTTTGAGATATTGGTGACACTTGTATTATCACAATAGATTGGAATGGGCTCATCATACTCCACCTGTATATCTATCAAAGTTTGTTTCATCCATAGAACCTGTGTACAACATGGTGTTGCTGCAATAAACTATGCCTCGGTTGTAGATAAGGATATTGATGATTGTGTCTTGCTTAGCCAAGATACTAAACACTCACCCAAGTAGAATGTTGCTCCACTCACCCAATCTGCATCTGTGTAGGAAATAAGTGATAGATCCTTTCCTTTTGGATACCATAATCCAAACTCTTATGTTCCTTTCAGATATCTGAAAATCCTCTTCACTGTCAATACATGTGATTCCTTTGGTGTTGCTTGAAATCGTGCCACTTGTCCAACTGCCTGCATTACATATGGTCTAGATGTTGTCACATATAGTAAGCTACCAATCATTGACCTATATTGCCTCTGGTCTGTAGACTTTGAATCATCATCTTTTCTCAACTTGCAACTAGTTTTCAAAGGAGTGGTAACTGGTTTGCAATCTTCCATTCCGAACCTCTTTAGCATTTCTCTGATATACTTAGTTTTAGAAATAAAAATTCCTTGGTTTCTTTGACATATCGTGAGTTACCCTTATGTAGAGGTTGTTGTCTGCGCTTCCTTTCCATAGTTCGTTGGGAGTTTTGTCATTGTTGTTTCTGAGCATTACTCTGTTTTGAATGTGAACTAATGTATGCACTGCATGTGTCCAAAAAATATCTGTCAATTTGGAATCCATTAGCATTGTTCGAGCCATTTCTTGTGTAATTATCATCCATTATGATAATGTTCCTTTGTCTCTGAACCACTCTCTGAACCAATCTATGAATCCATGCTCTCGTCCACTATCATATATCTATCCAAACCTACTAAGTGTTCTTACGAATCCATCTCTGTCCATACTGTCTAAGACTCTACTTGCACAACTGTCCATAATGCTAACCCATTTATCACTATACTATCATGAAGTCTTGATTAATCTATCAAACTGTACTTCTACTAATTGATTTCTCTGAATTTTTCTTCTCAAAATCTGCAAGCTGCTCGAAGGATGGTTCTTTGGTCTATCACAGCTATCGCATAGACTCTCCCTGTCTAATATTCATATTACTTTGGAGTCTCTAAGTTAGATGGCTCAAAACAATTCATGCGCTAATGTGTATTCATCATCATCTTCATTGGTAAATTCATCATCATCTTCATTGGTAGATTCATTATCTCTCTGAGCTCTGACTTCTTTCTTTCTGTCTGTGGATTCATATTTCACTACAATACCTAAAAGTACAATCTCTTGAACATGTTCCTTATTTACCTGTCCTTCCTTTCTTTAAGCTATTTTCCAAACCTTTCTGTATCTGACATCTTTCTTTTTCTCTGTAGAATTTTCTTCATCTCATTTTATTGCCAATCTTGCGATCTCTGGTACCTGGTCTTTGTTCACCTGTTCTTCCTATTTTCTTATCCATACTTTCTTATATCTGATATCAGTATTCTCTTTCATGGAAGTATAGATCATGCTTCTACAATCACTGGCTATGTGTCCATAGTTATGACATTTGTAACACTCAATTTTATGTGTGACCACATAGGAACTTCTTTCTTGAACATTTCTTTTATAATCCCTGCAATCTGCAACCTTATGTCCAAAGTTAGTACAATAAAAACAATGACCATAAAATAAAATTGCATACCTGGGAGTGAATGATCTTCTTTGTGGCGTAGTCCTTCTAAATTTTGTCCTTGACTGATCATGATCATTATTGAAGCTTCTTTGTGGATTGAACATCAATGGTCTTCTTAAAGATGTATCTTCAATAGTTTTCTTAGATTCTAGTTGACCATGATTCCTTCCTTTGAGTGCTTCTGCATAACTCTTTCTATTTTCTTCATTCTTCTTTTATAGCAACCTAGAGTGATTCTCTTCATTCTCTATAACTGATGTGGATGTTTCTGTCTCTTCAACATTCTTGTTGAGCTTGACGATTTTACTTCTCAGTGTGACAACTTCTTCTTCAAGCTTCTCAACCTCTTCTTCTTTATTCATTCTCTAAGACTTCATGGCCTCTTTTGTTCTCTTTGCTTCTTCAAGATGGATTTTCAATGTAATTATTTCTTCTTCCAGTCTTCTCTCTTCTTGACCAAACTCTTCCTCAAGTTGGTTTAAGTCATTGGTTCTTTCATTGAGATGATCCATCAGTATCTTTTCTCTCTTTTTTGCTTCTTCCTTTTGTACTGTTATGTTTTCTTCTAAACATTTCTTTTGATATTCTAGAGTTTCTTCAATTCTTCTAGCCTCTTCTAGTTGAGCTCTTAAATTCTTGGTGACCTGTTGATCCTTTTCGGAACCTTGAACACTTTCCTTTTGGTTCATCAATTCTTTCTTGGATGAGTTGTTTTCTTCTCTTTCTTTATTTAGATATTTAATTTCACTGATCAATTTTTCTTTGTAATCAACTTCTGCTTCTTCATTATATTCCTCTTCTGAATTTGTCTGACATGATGAGCATATTTATTCTTGTTTTGTATCTACATCTTCTTTGGAACTTTCTGAATATGTGATGGGTGAAGAATATATGTCATGTAACTTATCCCAAAGTTCTTTTGATGATAAACATTTATCAACCTTTTCTCTTACTAGATTAGGTAACCCTTCCCAGATGAAATCCATTTCTATTTTGTTATTCTTCCTCAATTCCTTCTTGGTTGCGGTCTTTGCCCTTTTTGAACTATCATATCCTATAACAACTGATAGCCAAATATAATTTCCATGTGCCTGTAAAAATACTTTCATCCTTATGCTCCACATATCATACTTAAAACCATTCTAACCATTAAACATTGTACTCCATTCTCAGAATAATCCATGATCTCCTTCTAGTGGTTAAATTGTTTCCTGAAGGAATCATGATGTAGACCCCCCTTCTCTCCTAAGGGTTACATGACCTCTTGGTCTAGGATAGATCAAGAAACTGAGTCTAATTGACTCTTCGACCCCTCAAGAACCTCAAATCCACTTAACAGGTCCTCTTTCCCTTGGAGCACAGGTTATATGGAACCCATGGCCTTCTCCTTAACATCTCTTAAAACCTTAGCATATTTAGGTGCTAGTTCTCTTGGTTAAACCCCTCCCTTTATGTGAACAAGGTTGTTACCAGTAGCCTAATCAAAAGGCACATTGTGACCTTGCATATCGGGTCTTTTCATTTGAGTCACCTCGACTCTCTCGACTTCTGAAATCCTGACAGGAGCCTAGCGCATCCTAGCCCCTCTATTCTCCTTCGCTGATGTGACCCTTCACTATGACCACTCACCTAACTCAAAGGTGTTTCACGATTTTGTGTATCGAGTCTTTGCAAGTGAGTCACTCTAACTCTCTCGACCTCCGAAATCTCAATATCTCCTTCCCTTGAAATGAATCAACGGTTCACAATCCCCGTGATCCAACGGTCCTGATCTCCTTTTCGCGTATTGGGGTTTCACGTTTCGCGAAGTTGGAAAAATGCTCACCTCCCTTCTCTCGATATTTGAACTCCTGATATCTCCCTAGGAAACCAATGGTCTAGATCTCTCCTTGATCCAACAACTCAGATCAAATCACGAACTTGGATTTTGCGAGTTCCCAGAACTCTCACTTTCGATTTCTCGAGTTGCGAACTCTCGACAAGACCATATCTATGGTTCAACTCCCTCCTCTGATCAACAGCTATGATCAAATCATGATTTCATGATTTGCAAGTTCTTATAACTCTACCTTTGAATTCTCTGAGTCACGATTCAGTGGAACGTTGATCTCTCACTATGTGTCCCCCTTGATGGACAGTTCCAATGATTTCAGAATTTCATAACCCTGCTCCTCCAGTGTACTTTCAAAGATTATCGTTAGTGCATGTTACCTTGATCGGGCAGCTATGATTCTTTTTCACTTAGACAAAATGGTTGAGATCCTTCCTCCTCTATGCTTGCTCCTTGTTGTCTGGACGTTGATCAAACGGTCCAGATCTTTCCCCCTGAGCTTACGCTTTCTTTAGACTTAGAAGATGTTCGAAGGATTCAAAAGCTTCGACCTTTGTCTTTCCTGTGAGTTCATTTCTTGGATCTCGTTAACACTTACGAAAAGTGTTATTCCTCCTGAGCTTGGTCTTGTGAAGACTTCGACTTGCCATGCACTCCTTTCTTTTCAGGGATTTCGATAACTCAAATCCTAAGGATTGCTTGAAGGGAAATTCCTCTCGCCCTTCTGGCGGTTTCCTTTTCTCATTCCTTGACTTCTTTCAAATTCCCTTTGACACTTAGTCGAATCTTATATATGTGCACTCCTTGCACCAGATCTTTACGCAAGGTTCGAATTCTTGCGAACGACTGTGCACGCCTTGCACCAGTCTCTTTTCACTCCTTGCAAAGGGAAAGTTTTGTGTTATCTCTTCTGAGCTTCGGAATTGAAACAAATCCCATTAAGGCACTCCTTATGTTCTGTGTGCACACCTTGCACCACTCCAACAGAAGAGAAACAATTGAAACTTATCCTAACATTCACATTTTCATCTACTCATAACAAAATTCATTCATTCATTCATGAAACACAATAACATAGAATTGCAAACAATGTCCACACCATGCATTAGGTCAATTTTCCTCTAATATATTCAAACGTGAAAATGGATACAACTGTAATAAAAAACAAAAACTCAAAACTCAAAAAACTCCTACTAACTTGCAGCTAGCCTCATTTGGGTGTACAAAACCTCTATTTATCTCTGAGGGTTCTTAGGGTTCCCCTCGACTACTTGTCTACTCCAAAACCTAGTCTACGCTATCTTAGTCCAGTCACATTCCAAAGTCGTAGTGGAAACTCCCACTTCGCTCATGATAGTTCAAGTGTTTCTCAAAGGATTTTTCCGGCGCTGAGTTCAAGCGTGCCTCAAAAGATTATTCCAGCTTTGAATTCAGGCGTGCTTCAAAATATCCGCTACGATTGGCAGTGTTGAGATTCCAAAAATATTCTCATGCACTGAGTGGTCCTACTCTGTGTGCTTGCCAACGATGCTCCTGCATCATACTCCCCTTGACAAAAATTCATGGACTCCTATCCATGAGCTCCTGCACGGACTTTCCATGCTTCTAAATAACAGCTTCATTTTCCCAAATGGCATCTTCTATTGGGTGTCCCTTCCACTTGACCAGATATTCAAAATAGATCTTCCTCCTGGTCGTTTTTCCAATCCTCTGATCAACGATCTTCTCCATCTGTGGTTTTTCTGCTACAAGAATTTGTTTCTCCCATTGAATCTTCTCTTGATCTTTTGATTCCTCTGTGTCATCTTTCCTGTAAGGATATAGGTATGAAGCCTTGAATATGGGCGATATGCCCACATCATCTGGCAGCTCAATATCATAATCGTTTTCATCAACCTTCCTCAAGATCTTACATGGTCCTATATTCTTCATCTTTAGCTTGATATGTGTTCTTTCCTGATATGTGCCAGAACCTGATCTCCTACTTCAAATTGAACTTCTATGTGGTGTTGATCATCTTTGTGTTTGTACTCCTGGCTATAACTCTGCAATCGTCCTCTGATCTGGCTATGGAGCTTCTTTATTTCTGCAGCAAAATATTCTTCTCCAGCGCTCCTGATCTCACTATGTTCCAAGTCTCTCAACTTAGATACTCCCCTGGGTTGCAATCCATACAGTATTTGGAATGGGCTCTTTCCAGTGCTCCTATTTGATGAGTCGTTGTATGAAAATTCTACTTGTGGCAGAATCTAATCCCACTGATTATGATGCTCAGTGACCAGACTCCTCAATAAGTTTCCCAAAATTATGTTTACCACCTCAGTCTTCCCATCTGTCTAAGGGTGATAAGTTGAGTTGAAGGACAAATCTGTCCCCAACTTCTTCCACAGTGTTCTCCAAAAGTGACCAACAAATTTTGTGTCTCTGTCCGAGACAATGCTTTTGGGTAGGCCATGAAGTATCACAACTTCTTTGAAAAATAGATTTGCATCATTGGTCTTCTGGCATGGGATAAAGTGTGCCATATTTGAAAATCTGTCCACCACTACAAATATGGAATCAAATCCTTTTTTCTTTCTTGGTAGTCCCAACACATGCTTATTGCATCCTAAGGCCTCTCTAGTATTGGCAATGGTTGATACAATCCAGTGTTCTGTCTTTTTCCTTTTGTATGTTGGAAAATTCTACATCTGTTCACAAACTTTATCACTTATGTTCTCATACCTGGTCAATAGTATGAACTGCTCAACTGTGCAAATGTTTTATCATGGCCGAAATGTCCAGCCAATCCTCCACTATGATTTTCCTTCAAAAGGTTATTCCTCATTTAGCATTTTGGTATGTACAACTGATTTCCCTTGAACAGCAATCCCTCTTGAATCATGTACTCTGTCCACTGGCTTCTTTCTCTCAGCACAAGATTTGCACATTCTTCGTATGCTTCCTTGAAATCTGTATCATCACAGTACATATCCTTAAGGTGTTCAAACCCTAAGGTCTTCACCTGAAATTCCTGTAGAATCAAACATATCCTGCTTAATGCATCAACAACCTTGTTAGCATTTCCAACAATATGTTTTATAACAAAAGTAAAATTCTGCATAAACTCAACCCATTTTGCATGCCTCTGATTCAATTTTTCCTGTCTGGTTATGAATTGTAAAGCTTGGTTATCACTATACAAGACAAATTCCCGTGGGATAAGGTAATGTCTCCATTTCTTCAAGGCTTGAATTATGGCATAAAACTCCTTGTCATACGTGGATTATTTCCTCTTGGTCTCATTTAGCTTCTCACTGAAATAGGCAACAGGTCTATTATCCTAACTCAAAACTACTCCTATTGCAACTCCACTTGCATCACATCTCACCATAAATGTATTTTCAAAATTTGGCAAGACCAGAATTGGGCATTCTTTTATTTTCTCCTTCAGTATATTGAAGCTCCTCTCGGCCTCCTCTGTCCATTTAAACGATGTGTGCTTCTTCTTCACCGTATCCATCATTGGTGAAAAAATTCCACTGAAGTCTCTGATGAACTTCCTATAGAAACTTGCTAATCCATGGAAGCTCCTTACCTCAAACATGCTCCTTGGTGATGGCCATTCTCTGATCACTTTCACCTTCTCTAGATCCGTCTTCAGTTCATTTGAAGAGATCACAAAACCCAATTAAATGAGATTTGTCTTCATAAAAGAGGAATTCTTCAGATTTATCAACAGCTTCTCATGCTGTAATCTCCTCATCACTAATGTCAGGTGTCTCAAATGCTCCTCTTTAGTCTTGCTAAAGATCAGTATATCATCCAAATATACAACCACAAACTTGCCAATGAAATATTTTAGTATTTCATTCATCAACCTCATAAAAGTACTCAGGACATTTGTTAATCCAAATGGCATAACAAGCCACTCATACAAACCTTCATTTGTCTTAAAGGTTGTTTTCCTCTCATCACCTTCTCCCATTCTGATCTGGTGATATCCACTTTTCAAATCTATTTTAGAAAAGAAATTTGCTCCACTTAAACAGTCCATTAAATCATCCATTCTTGGTAAAGGAAATCTATACCTGATGGTGATCTTGTCAATGGCTCTCGAATCTGTTCACATTCTCCATCCTCCGTCCTTCTTTGGACTCAACACAGTTGGTATTGTGCATGGACTCAAGCTCTCTATGACCAAACCCTTGTCTAACAATTCATGGACTTGGTTCTTCACCTCATCATTCTCTCGAGGTGTCAATCTGTATGTTGCTTTGTTTGGTAGACTTTCTCCTGGTATCAAGTCAATATGGTGGTTGATACTTATGATGGGTGGCAATGAGTTAGGCAACTCATCCACCATTATGTCAGCAAAATTATCTAATAATTCCTGAACTTCTTCAGGAAAATCATCCATTGATGTACTTGTAAGGATAACCCTAGGTTTCCTCACCACAGCAAATTACATCTCTTGTTCTTCCTTGACTTATTTCAGGAGTTCCTTCCCACTCATGAGAATTATGCTAGTTTTGGCTTCCTCTTTCACTCTCTTCTCCTCTATTGGTAGTAACATGTGTGTCCTACCATTCTTCTCCAAGGTGTATGTATTTTTCCTCCCATCATGAATGACATTCCTGTCAAACTTCCATGGTCTTCCCAACAAAATATGGCATACATCCATGGGAATTAAATCACATAGAATTTCATCTCTATATCCTCTTATCTTAAATTCAACCAATAATTGTTTAGTAACCATTGCATGGTGTCCTTTCTGCAACCATGAGACTTTTTATGGCTTCGGATGTGCAGTTGTCTCCAGCTCCAATTTCTCCACCATCTCTGTGGATATTAGGTTATTAGTGCTCCCACTGTCAATTATCACCTTGCATACTCTATCTTTAGTCTTGTAAGTTGTTGTGAAGAGACTATTCCTCTGCACTAGATTTTCAACTTCTACCTCTGGTTTTAAGAGAACCTTTCTCAACATCATGGATCCTCCATCCTCTACTCCTTCTGCTTCAACATTCCTTCTCTGTGCTTCTAAAATGTGAGCTTCACCTCCTCCTTCTTTCTTTCTCTTGGGACATTACCAAGACATGTGCCCTGTGTTTCCACAAGCATAGCATCTTACTTCTCCTCTTCTTCCTCTTCCTCTAGAAGAACTTCTTCCACCACTCTGTCTTCCTCGGGAAATTCCTCCTCTTTCCGAGTGACTCTGTGGTTTCTCAGTCTCGTCATTAGACTTGTGTGCCTTGTTATGGGTAACTCCCTTGCCTCTATTTGGGGTTGGGTTTTCACCTCTTCCTCGTTGGATTTGTTTTCTAGCCAACTTATCCTTTGCCTTCAGCATGAACTGATAAGCATCCTCCACTGTCCTTACTGACATCATGCTAAGCTTATCCTGGATTTCATATCTCAAGCCATTTATATATCTGGAAAAAATTTCTTCATCTTTCTCTCTCTATCCAGTTCTGATGTTCAATCTATAGAACTCCTCTATGTAATCCTTAATTGGCATACCTTTATGTCTCAGGTTCTTCAACTTCTTGAATAGATTGATCAGATAATATTTGGGCATGAACTTAGCCTTCAGCTTGGCTACCATTCTGTCCCAATTATTTATCTCTTTTTTTCCCTTGCTTCTCCTCTCATCCTGCAGTTCATCCCACCACAGTGTTGCATGTCCTTTTAGTCTAGTGATAGCATGTCTCACCCTTTTCTCCTCATCGATGTCTTCATATTCAAAATATTTTTCCATGGATCTTATCCAATCCAGCTCTTCAGCATCTAAATTTCCTTCATACATTGGGACCTCTATCTTGGCTCTACCTCCCAATATGGAAACTGCTCTCAGCAAGCGTTCTTCGGCAACATCCTCTCCTACAACTTCTTCGAATTCTACTTCTTCACTCTCTGCATCGTTGACATCTCTAGCATCAAGTGCTCATCTCTGCATTGCCTCCATCGCCTCTAATCTTTCACAAAGTTATCGCATCTCCCTTTCTATAGCTCGATTGGATATAGGTGGCTCCCCTCGTCTCCTTGGCGGCATTGTGTTGATTTTCTGTCACACACAAAGTACAACTTCAATTTATTTTCTCTCCTCTCCTTTGCCTCATGTCTGCAAGAAAAACTTCAGATATGATACCACTTGATGTAGACCCCCCTTCTCTCCTAAGGGCTATGCGACCTCCCAGTCTAGGATCGATCAAGAAACTAAGTCGGATTGACTCTTTAGCCCCTCAAGAACCTCAAATCCACTTAACATCTCCTCTTTCCCTTGGAGTGCATGTTATATGGAACCCGCGGCCTTATCCTTAACGTCTCTTAAAACCTTAGCGTATTTAGGTGCTAGCTCTCTTGGTTAATCCCCTCCCTTTATGTTCCCAAGGTCATGACCAGTCGCCTAATCTAAAGGTGCGTCACGAACTCACGTATCGGTTCTATGCATGTGAGTCACCCCGACTCTCCCAAATTCTGAAATATCGACAGGAGCCTAGAGTGTACTAGCCCCTCTATTCTCCTTCGCTGATGTGACCCTTCACTATGACCACTCGCCTAACTCAAAGGCGTTTCACAATTTTGCATATCAGTTCTTTGCAAGTGAGTCACTCTGACTCTCCCGCCCTATGAAATCTCGATATCTTCTTCCCTTGAAATGAATCAATGGTTCACAATCCTCGCGATCCAATGGTCCTAATCTCCTTTTTGCATATCGAGGTTTTGTGTTTCGTGAAGTTGGAAGACTGCTCACCTCCCTTCTCTCGATATCTGAACTCCCGATATCTCCCTAGGAAAACAACAATATATATCTCTCCTCGATCTGATGAATCAGATCAAATCACAAACTCGAATTTCATGAGTTCCCAGAACTCCCACTTCTGATTTCCCGAGTTGCAAACTCCCGACAAGACCAGATCTATGGTTTAGCTCCCTCTTCCGATCAACGGTTGTGATCAAATCATGATTTTGTGATTCGTGAGTTCTTATAACTCTACCTTTGAATTCTCTGAGTCACGAGTCAGCGGAATGATGATCTCTCACCACGTGTCCCCCTTGACGGACAATTCCGATGATTTCATAATTTCGTAACCACGCTCCTCTAGTGTACTTTCAAAGCTTATTGTTAGTGCACTTTACCTTGATTGGGAGGCTACGATTATTTTGCGCTCAAACCAAATGGTTGAGATCCTTCCTACTCTGTGCTTGCTCCTCGTTGTCTAGACACTGATCGGACGGTCCAGATCTTTCCCCCTGAGCTTATGCTTTCTTCAGACTTAGAAGATTTTTGAAGGATTCAAAGGCTTCGACCTTTGTCCTTCCTACGAGTTTGTTTCTTGGATCTCGTTAACACTTATGAAAAGTGTTATTCCTCCTGAGCTTGGTCTCGTGAAGACTTTGACTTCCCACATGCTCCTTTCATTTCAGGGATTTCAATAACTCAAATTCTAAGGATTTCTCGAAGGGAAATTCCTCTCGCCCTCCTGGAGTTTTCCTTTTCTGGTTCCTCGACTTCTTGCAAAGTCCCTTTGACACTTAGTTGAATCTCAGATCTATGCACTCCTTGCACCAGATCTTTATGCAAGGTTCGAATTCTTGTGGATGACTGTGCATGCCTTGCACCAGTCTCTTTGCACTCCTTGCAAAGGGAAATTTTCATGTTATCTCTTCTGAGCTTCAGAATCAAAACAGATCTCGTTAATTCACTCCTTGCGTTCTATGTGCACACCTTGCACCACTCTAACAGAAGAGAAACAATTGAAACTTATCCTAACATTCACAGTTTCATATACTCGTAACGAAATTCATTCATTCATTCATGAAACACAATAATAGAGAATTGCAAACAATGTCCACACCATGCATTGGGTCAATTTTCCTCTAAAATATTCAAAAGTGAAAATGGATAAAACTGTAATCAAAAACAAAAACTAAAAACTCAGAAAACTCCTACTAACTTACATCTAGCCTCATTTCAGTGTACAAAACCTCTATTTATCTCTAAGGGTTCTCAGGGTTCCCTCCGACTACTTTTCTACTCCAAAACCTATTCTATGCTATCTTAGTCCAGTCGCATTCCAAAGCTGTAGTGGAAACTCCCACTTCACTCACGATCATTCAAGCGTGTCTCAAAGGATTTTTCTGGCACTGAGTTCAAGCATGCCTCAAAAGATTATTCTAGCGTTGAATTCAGGTGTGCTTCAAAATATCCGTTGTGACTTCCAGCGTTGAGATTTCAAAAATATTCTCATGTGTTGAGTGGTCATGCTCTGTGTTCTTGCCAACGATGCTCCTACGTCAAACTAACTCTGATACCAATTGTTGGATTACTGAGAGGGGGGGTGAATCAGTAATAGAGCAATTTAATCCTTTTAACCATATAATCCAAGTGTTATATCAATGTATCATTATTATCCAATAACTGCAGAGTAAATAAGCAATGAACAAATGAACAATCATACACATACACAGTACACCAATGTTTTACGTGGAAACCCAAAGCAAGAGAAAACCACGGAATGCTTTTTCTTATATGTCTTGAAGAATTACATTCATTGGAAGCACCAGCTTCCTTTGTTTTCCATCTGCAACTGGAAGGAGGCTCCAACCCCCTAGTTTCTTAGGCTATAACCTGAGGGAAGCTCCAACTCCTCAATTCTCTAGCTACAACCAAAAGGAGGCTACAACCCCCTATGTTCTCCAGCTACAATCGAAAGGTGGATACAAACACCTGTCCTTGCCTCGTCCAACGGCCATGACGTATAAGTAGAATGATGGAACCACTGTCACACTATCACTGTGAGATATACTATTGTAAACTTATACCAATCAACCTGTAATCAACCTATACCATAAAAAAGTGCATCAACTATGCACCAAACCTGTACAAAACTTTTACCATGAACAAGTGCACCAACCATGCACCAAACCTGTACAAATAACCTGTCCAAAAAACCTATCACAACAACCTATATCATAAATCTTATCAACCAAATCAGATCGATCACCAAGACAACTCTCAAATATGTGCATCAACCAACCATAACACAACAACTCATAATCATCACCAAGATCAATATGTGCTTCTAATAATATGCCAATACAAGTATGCTACATCATTCATAAACCATGTGTCAACAATACTACTAACAAGTGCCTCCAACCATGTACCAAGTATGTACCAATCATGTATCAACTACTCATCAACTATGACTCATCATGATGTACCAACATCATCAACTATATACCTCATGTATGTGCCAACTCATCAACTACTTGTCTCAACCATGTACCCAAGATGTACCTTAACCAAAATCCCTCATCAATTTCATCATCCAAATATTTTTTTTAACTCTATAATAGACCCTCTTTATATGATCACATACCTACAAACCTTCCTTAACTTTAACAACAAGAGACTAGCATTTTCATCAAACTTTTCTTTAGTCTCACATGACTAGTTTTGGATTAGTCAACAACCATAACTTGAAATAATCATAACTATTTACCTGTAATGAATAAAGATCTAAAACTGATAAAAATGTTCTTCAGTGTGTTTTGTGTAATTCCTCCAGGTGTCGCTACTTGGAACCTCTCAGAAAATGATTTATAGCAAAAATGGCATACCTTGTTGAATTATGTCTTATTCTAGAGAGCGACCTTGTAGAGCGTGCGCCGCATGGAATATTTTTTGAATCAATCTAAAAATGTTACACAGAATACTAAAGACTATACTCTAACCAACACATTTTTTCTTACTAAATTTGGATCTGTTATGAATAAGTTATGACGTATTTACCCGAAACACTTGTTTTAGACTAGTTTCAGGACTAGCCACAAACCCTATTTTCCACGGAGTGTAACTCCAAAAATACAATGACCCACAATATGAATTCTTTATCAAAGATACTTGGATATGTTTCCTCAATGGCCTATCAATCTCACAGTCTGAATCATTCTATAAAAAAAATTATTGCGAAAATGGTGAGATGGCCTGTAAATAACATACCTTAGAAAGCATCATCAAAAGAATTTATCCTCCCTTGAATTCCAGCCCTCTTTTCTTCACCTTCCCTCTGAAATTCGACTTATATATCCTTTGTTTACCTCAATCACCTATATATATTCAATATTCTCAAGTTTGATATAAAATGAGAGAGCCTTGCCTCTTATTTATACTCTCCATCTTCTAGGTCATTTAACCCATTTCTAGGTCACTTAACCCATTTATAGGTCACTTAACCTATTTTCCTCATTTTTAGGGTTAACCACTTTCCATAATTAGAAATTTCTCCATTACTTTATCATTTAAATATTCCTCCTTGACTTTGTCACCTCACTTTATCATTTAAATAATCTTCTTTGATTTTGTCACTTCACTTTATTATTTAAATAATCCTTCTTGACTTTGTCACTTCACTTTATTATTTAAATAATCCTTCTTGACTTTGTCACTTTAATTTATCATTTAAATAATAATTTCTTCTTTGCAAGCTCTTTGACTTCTTTGATCTTTTGGGACTTCAAGCCAACATATGAGGGTCCTCCAACTTCGTAAGGCCATAAATCTCAAACCATGAGGAGTTATGTGACATTCCACATACCACCAGAAATGGCATGACATTTACTATTCATATAGAATATTCTTGTCTTCAAATATATCAAAACTCATACCATTATCCATCAAACAAACTTGGGTCCATTACCCAAACCTGGGTTCTCCAACTTCTCAAGGCCATAACTCTCTAACCGTGAGGAGTTATGTGACATTCCACATACCACCATAAATGGAATGACATGTAATATCCATATATATTAGTATTACCTTAAAATATATTAAAACTAATACCATTATACATAAAACAACCTTGGTTCCATTACCCAAACCTTTGTGCTACCGGAGTTCGCTATCGAACTTTCTCCAAGGGTTGACATCAATCACTAAGGGTCTACATCAATCTACAATATCTATCTTCAATAGTTGGAATCAATGACAACCAACAATACATACCAACTATCCATCAACCTAAGCCAACTATCTGACAGAATTTGCATCCAGATTTACAACCAAAGAAATTTAAGGAAAAAGGGAAGCAGAAGATGGTTACATCAGCTCATCATGATCTAGGGTTAGATTCCAGAGATGAATCTAATATCATGGCCATAAGAAGCAAAGGTATATCAGTTATCAATTCAAATTCTTCGGTTCAATCCACCAAAGTGGAAAGTGATATTGATCAAAAGAAGAGAAGTGAGATTTTTCATGTTAGAGTTATAGTCGAGCATACCAAGGTAGATACTTTATTTGACAGTGGATCTCAAGTTAACCTAATATCTGAAGCAATTGTTAAGAAGTTGGGTTTAAAGACAACGCCTCACAAAAATCCATATTCATTAGGTTGGGTGTGTGATGATGTTAATTTGCAGGTAATGAAGCAGTAAGATTATATTTGCAATAATAGCTAAGTTCTTTGATGAGATCCAGTTAGACGTTGTGCCTCTTGATATTTTTGGCATTATCTTGGGTAGACCATATCTATTTGACAAGAAGGTTGTATTCTATTGAGAAGAGAATAAATATCATATTTTCAAGGAAGGGATTGAATATATTATCAGAGCTCATCGCATCAAAACTAATGTTTCTTTAGTGAGAACAGAGAAAATGAAGAGACTCATGAGTGCAAGTAATTGTTTTGTTCTCATGATCATAGTGAAACAGAAAGAAGAAGATATAACAGACACTTTATCAAGTTGTGATAGAAACCATAAACAAGAGTTTATCAACATCATATCTAATTATGATGAGTTGTTTCAAGAACCTACAAGTTTTCCTTTTAAAAGGGAGGTTGAGCATGAAATATATTTGTAGCAAGATGCTCCTCTTCTGAACATTATAATGTACAGGTCATCAATGATGGAGAATGAAGACATAAGGAAACAAGTTCAGGAGTTTCTCGATAAAGGAATCATCATACCAAGATCCTATCTATGTGGTTCTCTTATAGTATTAGTTCTGAAGAAGGATGGCACATGGAGGATTTGTATTGATTTTCGAGCCCTGAACAAGATTACGGTAAAGAACCGTTATCCTCTTACCATAAGAGATGATTTATTAGATAAGTTAAATAATGTTGTGTATTTCACTAAGTTGGATTTGAGAAGTGGTTACCATCATATCAAAATAGCAAAAGGTGACATATGGAAAATTGCTTTCAAGACCAAGCAAGGCTTGTTCAACTGGTTGGTTATGACTCTTGGGTTATGTAACACACCAGCAACATTTATGAGAGTAATGAATGATGTGTTCAAACCCTACATAGATGATTTTTTTATTGTCTATTTAGACGACATATTGATCTTTAGTCGAAGATGGGAAGATCATATAAAGCATGTAAAGATAGTCTTTGAACTCTTGAAGAAGTAGAAGTTGTATATCAAGTTATCTAAATGTGAATTTGGCAAAACTTCTCTGGTATATTTGGGATACATTGTAGGGAATGGTCAGCGAAAGATTGATCCCTTAAAATTAGAAGTCATTGAAAAATGGCCCAAGCCAACTACTACCACCGAAGTTAGGAGCTTCTTATGAGCAGTACAGTACTAGAGAAAATTCATTGTTAATTTCTCATACATAGTAGCACCTCTATGTAAATGTGTTGAACCTACACAAAATAGATCTAGCTAGAAAATACCACACACATTTGCAGAGAGAAATTGAGAGAGAAGAAGCAAGAGAGAAAGAATTGAATAATTCTCATTAACCGTAATGAATAATGAATAATTTACACATGATATACTCTGTATAAATCAAACAATGCACAATGGAGGTGAATCAAATGCACCATAGTGGTGGTCTAGAGGGATATGGACACACACCAGTAGTTACAGGATTGAATTGTCTCCTAGTCTAGTCTCTCAGGAAGTTACGGGAGTGAACTGTCACCTAGCTGAGTTAACTAGTCTACCAATCTTCAGTTAACTAAATGAAACAGGGTGAAGTGAGGAGGAGATTAGGGAATCATGGGTAATGTGATAGTCTGGTGATGATCCCAAGGAAAATGCGCATTAGTTGGTGATGATCCCAATGTTGCATGGTGACAAAACCAATGCAACATCTAGACTCCACTCAACTAGTCAAACTGGAGTGAAAACTGAAGAGAATATTCTCCTAGAGGAATATTCTCCCTAAACTTTAGGAGACTGGATAAAGACTAATAAACATAGGAAACACCTTAGGAAAAAGAAATCCTAGGTGTTTGTGAAGTAACTCCAACACCCCCTCCGAACATCACTATGGTGAAAATAAAGAATGGGTCCCGACAATGAGGCCGTGTTAGGTACCCAAATACACAAGATACACTGAAATAAAGTGAGGAAAGAGGGAAAACCTCATTGGGAAAACCCCCCCTCAAGGTACAATGTATGTAAAAAGAAGAACTGACAGTTTTTAGGAAATTGTGTCCTTCACTCCAAGTCGACTTCGCAGAGAATGGAACTTCTTCTCAGTGAAGGTCTTGGTGAATATGTATGTTTTTTATTCTGTTGAAGGAAAAAATTATAGGTCAATGATCCCCTCGTGTACTAAGTCCTGGATGTAGTTCATGTGGATCTCGATGTGCTTCATTCGCTGCCTATGAACTAGATCTCTGCAGAACTTCAGAGTGCTCTAGTTTTCACACCATATGACGATTGGCTGATGAAACTAAATTCCCAACTCAGTGAGAAAATGTTGTAGACACATAGCTTGAATGGTTATGTTAACTACCCCTTTGTACTCTGTATTGGTTGAATATAGAGCAATACCAGCTTGCTTCTTGCTCGACCAATAGATAGGCCTGGAACCAAGACTAAGTGAGTACCTAGATGTGGAATTGCAATCACTACTATCGCCAGCCTAGTCAGAATCATTGAACCCGATGAAGTCCAATGTAGAGTCTGTTGCATAATGAATACCAAAGGTGATGGTGCCTTGTATGTATCAAAGGATACGCTTTGCATCCTTCCAATGTAGCTCATGCGGCTCCTGCATGAACCTAGAAACTATGCCAACTGCATAGGAGAGGTTTGGTCTGGAGTGTGTGAGATACAACAAGCTCCCCACTAGCTTCCTGTACAATGTGTTGTCAACCAGTGGAGTGTCCCCTCCATCCTCAAGTTTGACTCCTGATAAGAAAGGAGTCAGAGAAGACTTGTAGTATGTCATGTGAAATCTCTCAAGGAGATCTTGTGCATACTTGGCTTGAGACAGTTTGATTCTTAATGCATCCTGACTGATCTCGAGTCCAAGGAAGAAGTGTATCAGACCCATGTCCGTCATCAAGAACCTGTCATGTAGAATCCTCTTGACTGTAGCAATCGTTGAAGTCGAGCAACCGATGATCAGCAAATCATCAACATACAGAACTAAGAGTAGAAGTGAATCAACCATCCTAAGCATGTAAACATTCGGGTATGATTTATAACATACAAATTTATGTGACAGAAGGTAGGAGTCCATCTTGGCATACCATTCCCTCGGAGCCCGCTGGAGGCCATAAAGAGATTTCTTGAGTCGACATACCAAAGATGAATCCTGCATAAATCCATGGGGCTTCTCCAAATAGATCTCCTCAGAGAGATCACTGTGAATAAATGCATTATTCACATCCATCTGATGGACTTCCCATCCCTTGGTTGTCACAATGGCAAGTGCCAAACGTATGGAATCCATATTCTCTACTGGAGCGAAGGTCTCATCATAGTCAATTCCATGCACCTTCTAAAATCCTTTGGCAACAAGCCTGTATTTGTATCTGCTAATATGTCCATCCATTGTGCTCTTTGTCCTGTATACCCATATGCACCTGAAAATTTTCCTTCCAAAAGGAAGGGGAACCAGATCCCAAGTCTGGTTCTTGAGGAGGGAGTTGTACTCCTCCTGCATGGCGGATTCCCAAAAGGGATTTCCAGTAGTCTCGCCATAAGACTATGGATTTGAAGACTGAACCAAGAAAATATGCATGGATGGAAATGGTTCAGTGGCAGTGAGTGAAATAGGAGGCTCCTCGAAATCAGATTGATTCCTCCTAGTATTGATTGGATCACCAATAAGATCCCATGCATCCTAAAGACTAGTATGGGCCCACTTGGGCCTCTTCTCTGGATCTACATCTGGATGCACTGACTCTGCATATGATTGTACTAACTCTGCATCTAGATCATCTGAATCCTCTGAATCATAACTCTCGTCTGAAGAAGAGTCGGCATGTGCATGCTCATCATCTCGAATAGGTGGAAGAATAAAGGTGTTTACATGCGGCTTCTAAGGTACATGTGAGACACTTTCCTCAAATTGGAGACTTCACTCAATGATGAGCCAGTCCGAGAAAAGATCAATAAGTTTGTATCCATTCAAACCTTCGGGGTGTCCAAAAAAAATACACTCAATTCTCTATGGATCAAGTGCCTTCCTCTTTTAAAAGGGAATCATGGCCCATGCACATGAACCGAAAATACAAAAGTGGTTCACTTCTGGTTTGAGGCCGCTCCCAGCCTCGTAGGGGGTCTTATCCTTGACAGATCTATGAGGAGATCTGTTTTGGATGTAGGTTGCATAATTAAGTGCTTAGTCCCATAATATCTATGGAAGTGACTTTGCCTGCAACATGAAAGATTACATCTCTTTTAGAGATCTGTTTTTTCACTCAGCAACTCTGTTTTGTTGCGGAGTATAGGGAATTGTGTGTTGCAACTGAATCCTTGCCTCATGAAAAAGATTATGGATCTCATGGTTGACATGCTCTCCCCCATTATCAGTTTGGAGGACTTTGATTTTCTTTCCTGACTATGTCTCAACCAGGGCTTTGAAATCTTTGAGGTGTTGAAAGACCTCTGATTTTTTTCTGAGAAAGTAAATCCATGTGAAACGTGAGAAATCATAAAAAAAAATGAGAACATACCTCACTTTGTTGATTGATGGATGTGGAAAAGGGCCCATGAGGTCACTATGGATCAGATCTAAAGGAGAGGAATCTCTCTGAGTCTTTACTTTATCAAATTTCTCTTGAGGGTGTTTTCCAAGAACACATCCCTCGCAGATTCCTTTGGAGAAATGGATGTCTAGTAGACCATCAACCAATATTTTCTTTCTAAGTTGTTGCATATATCTAAAATTCAAATGCATGAACCTTTCGTGCCATATCCTACTTCTTTCATCAGCATGGGTAAGCAGTAAAGCAGAATCTGGTCCAATAAATTAATGTATACAATCTAGATCGATGATTTACCTCACCGGTAGCAACCCTAGAACTGGTCTGCATGTCATAGATGTCCACTGAATTAGTTGTGAATATGAATTTATTTCTGGTTCTGGAATTTTTCATCTGATACACAGAGAGAAGATTGACGAAAATTTTGGGAACGTGCAGCACATTCTCGAAGCTTTCATTGGTGAGTTCAATCCTTCCTTTGTCAGTGACCTCGACTGGAGAGTTGTCCCCCATCATAATAAGAGGACCTTTGCATGCATCCAATGAAGAATAGACTTCTTTTGTGGCATCCATGTGATGTGAGTCTCCTAAATCTACAATCCAAGCATCGGGAGAGGAGTTGATGGCAATCAAGGCATGGATAGAATTTCCTTTCTTGGGATTCTGATCTTTTGGCTTCTTCTTCTTGGCACCCTCGGGGATGTGATATCCAACATTATTTTGTTTAAATATTTGAGTCATTAGATATATTTGTTTCTGCATGCATGCGGATTCTGGATGGATTCCTTTATGGCAGTATGTGCATTTCTCCCCTTTTATTCCCTTTCCACCTTTGGATCTAGAGGCATCGGTGAAGGGTTTTGAGTACCTTCCTTCTTCGGATTTGCATGAGCATTCCTTTTTTATTTATATTTAGATTTATGATATTGATGGATTCCATCTTGCAAAGTAAGTTCATGCACCTTTGGGCCTTTCATTTTTCCCACGTTGATGAGCTTGGTTTGCTCTTGTGTCAAGGATTCGATAAATTCCTCAAGAGAAGGCATCTTCTAGGTGGCTCCAAAGGTGAATTTGACTGAATGGAATGTGGATACGAACACAAAGAATTCAGGAACAAGTTTGGAGAGAATGGTGAGAACCATTTGTTTCTCCTCCTTATATTTATCAACCCCGCAAGATTTGAGTTGTGACAGTAAATCCGTGTATTTTGTAAAGAAATCTTGGAGATTATCAAAGCTTTTTGGATCCAGTGTGAGAAATTAGACCTCGAGCATGTGTCCCCTCATCTCATCCTATTTTCCAAAGAGACCTTCCATGGTGGTCTAGGCTTCATTGGGGGTTTTACATGAAGATATGTGAAAAAGGAGATCGGGAGAAACGAGACTGCAAATTGTTTTGAATGCTTCATCCATTCGATTTAGATAATTGGATTTTTCTATGGTTGATGTCGGTTTTGTCTCTGTATTCATGGTTAAACTGTACAATCCTCTACTTCAAATATGCATGACCATATTCTCCTTCCATGCAAAGAATTTGTAAGGTGTAAGAATGAATTATTTTTGGAATTCCATTTTTCCGTTGTCTTCAATCTTTGGTACCTACAAAAAATAATTTGGTGTAGCTTTGATTAGCAGTCTGTTGGCTTTGATACCATGTAAATTTTTTGAAACTGCATAAAATATATCTAGCTATAAAATACCACACACATTTGTAGAGAGAAATTGAGAAAGAATAAGCAAGAGAGAAAGAATGGAAGAATTCTCATTAACCGTAATGAATAATGAATAATTTACACACGATATACTCTGTATAACTCAACCAATGAGCATTGGAGGTGAAGCCAATGCACCATAGTGGTGGTCTAGAGTGATATAGACACACACCAAAAGTTACGAGAGTGAACTACCACCTATTCTAGTCTCTCAAGCAGTTACGGGAGTGAACTGCCACCTAGCTGAGTTAACTAGTCTACCAGCCTTCAGTTAACTGACTAAAACAGAGTGAAGTGAGGAGGATATTAGGGAATCATGGGTAATGTGCTATTCTGGTGATGATCCCAAGTAAAATTCACATTATTTTGTGATGATCCCAATGTTGCATGGTGAAAAAACCAATGCAGCATCTAGACTCCACTCAACTAGTCAAACTGAAGTGAAAACTGAAGAGAATATTCTCCTAGAGGAATATTCTCCATAAACTTTAGGAGACTGGATAAAGACTAATAAACATAGGAAAAACCTTAGGAAAAATAAATCCTAGGTGTGTGTGAAGTAACTCCAACACTCTACATTCATTAACAAGTGTTAAACATGGTCTTTCAATGGGGAGGCAAGCAACAGAAATCCTTCAAGAAATTGAAGGAAAAGATAAGCATCGCACCAGTTTTGGCTATGTCGGATCTACAATAGCCATTTTAGATTCAAACCAATGCAAGAAAATATTCCATGGGCACATTCTTGATGCAAAAAGGTAAACCTATATGTTATCATTCTGAGACTTTCACTCAAGTTGTGATTAACTATCCAACATATGATAAAGAATTGTATGTGTTGGTACAAAGTGTAAAGAAATGGAATCATTACTTAATTGGAAAGGAGACAATAGTTCATACTGATCATCAACCATTACAGTATTTTTAGTCACAGACCAAGCTACAACAGTCACAACACTTCAGGTGGATGGGTTTTCTACAGCAATTTCATTTGGTAATTAAGTATAAGAAGGGTATTCATAATAAGGTTGCAGATATGTTGTCAATACCAGTAATTAATGCATCCACAATACTCAGGTATAATCCTTTAGCACATGAAAGTTATGTTGAACAATATGCTAGGGATGAATATTTTAAAGAAGTCTTTGATGCATTAAATCATGGAAATCAGCAGTCATATTATTATATGCATGACAGTTTGTTATATCATCTAGGAAAACTATGTATACCAAGAGATGAAAAAGTGAATGTAATTAGAGAAGCTCATACATCTCTCATCTATGGTCATTTTGGGGTTGGTAAGATAGTATAATAGTTACAGAGATATTGTTATTGGCCTTGAATGAATGAAACAGTTTCCAAGTATATCAAAGGGTGTGTTATGTGTGCCACAAGTAAGCCTAGAAACAGAAAGCTAGGGTTATATACGCCACTTCCAGTACCTTCTTATCCATGGGAAAGTGTCCCCATGGACTTTGTAAGGGGTTTTCCAATGTCCACGATAGTTCATGATTATCTAGATGTTGTGGTGGATAGATTCAGCAAGATGTGTATTTTGATGCCATGTAAGAAATAGGTCACAACTAAACAGACAACACAGATGTTCTTTGTTAATGTATGGGTTCATTTTGGACTTCCTACATATATTATATCAGATCGATACTCTCACTTTCTGGGAAATTTTTTGTCTCATTTATGGGAGCTAATGGACACTAAGTTGAAGAAGAGCACATCTTTCCATCCGTAGATAGATGGAAAAAAAGAGGTGGTAAACAGAACAATAGTGCATCTACTTCTAGGATACTGAAACAAGCATCCTAAGTTATGGGATGAACAATTACCTTATATACAGAACGCCTATAATCATGCCATGCATTCATCTACTCAGAAAACTCCTTTTGAAGTATGTTTCAGGTACTTCCCCAAGTCACCTATGGAATTTGACTTTGGAGAAGTAGGTAAAGAAGATGGACAGGATGATACAGATAAATATAAAAGGGTCATTCAAAATATTCAGCAGGTACATGAAGCAATACAAGAACAATTAGAGAATATCCAAGGCAAGTACAAGGCAAGGCATGATAAACATCGGGTTGATCATCCGTTTGAAGTTGGTGATCAAGTATGGTTACATATCAGCAAAGATAGAATGAAAGGTGAAGGCCAAAAGTTAAGACCAATCCGGTATGGTCCATTCAATATCTTGGAAAATATTGGTACTAATGACTTTCGTTTAGATATACCAACCTACATGCAAATGTATTCAGTGGTAAATGTTGAGAATTTGAAGCTTTATGAGCCTCCTATGATTATGGATGAAGAGGAAAGTATTCAAGTTCTAGCAGTTGATGATTTTGACCCAGAATATTTGGACAAGCTACAAAGAGATGTCATTCTCGATGGAAGAATCATAACTTCACAGCGAGGTGATGTGGAATATATTCGAGTTGGTATTAAAGGGGTTAAACCAAGTAAAGAAAAATGGATGGAGATCATAAGGGTGAGGGAACTCTAACCTCACTTATTTGTTGAGTACTCAAAAATTTTAGTGATCTAAATGTCTTCCAATGGGGAGGAATGATCCAGGACGATCCGGGAATGCTCACAGAGGTTCAGGAGGATCTAGAACGTCCACAGAGGTCCAGGATGGTTTATAAATGATCAAAATTAGACCATCCCAAATTATCTCTAAAACATCATCAATGCATAGAACTCGGTGATATATTTCCAACGGTGCAAATTTTTCCTCAAACGGAGTTCGTATGCAAAAGTTATGAGCAGTCAAAGTTCAAGTCAAACAAGTCAAAGTCAAAGGGGTAAAAGGGTGACACGTGTCACAAATGAAACTTTGAAACATGGAATGACTGTATAGATAAAATAGATACACCCCAAGGTGCCATGTGGGTTGAACATACATTGACTGGGCAGATGAGTTGGTGGTTGACTAGGCAAGGTACAATCTAGTTGGACCAATCACATATGGACAAGTGGCAAGGTTCATCGAATGAGAGGCCACCACATGGAAACCTCCCATTGGCCTATATTGGTTAACATTATGTAAAATTATGGATTCAACAGGGGTCGAACCCATGACCTCCATAATTTCCCAAAGGTCTTACACAAGCCCCACTACCAACGCGCCATACAATGTTTCTTAACCTATATGTGGCACAAATTATATTTAAATTTTTGTTAGGATTTGAATGGGAGGAAAAAGGGTTGAGGGCCTAAGCCCTTGACCACAACCCTTGTTTTATGTAATATACCATTTAACCCACACTTAATTTTCGGAAGGGGTAACGGATTAACCAACACACACACACACACACACACACACACACACACACACACACACACACACACACACACACACACACACACATATACTATATATATAGTATATATAACAATGTATAACCAAACACCAAAAAATTCAAAATATATGGTGCTCGGTGGGGCTCGAACCCCGGACCTGCCATATATAATATTATGCCTTAACCAATCTGCCTAAGGTGCAGGTTTGGTTATGAAACCAACCACTTTGCATTTAAATCCTACCACAAATTTCGGAGGTAAGTTAAGGGCCCTCGCCCTATTTAATGGGTTCTCGGACTGAGGTTGTACACACACATTAATGCAGAGTTTAGTCTTGTAACTCATGCCTGAGGGTACCTAAGTTTTGAGGCTACACTGTAAAGTGTGCCAAATGGTTCCTTAACGGAATTTCAAGAATTTTATACTCATTTTGCATGATTTTTCACAAGGAATCCAATAGTGCACTCCATTTTTTCATTTGAGCAACATGTTAAAAGGTCATTGTAAAATGCAAGCATTTTAGCATTAATAAAAGAAGGCTCTATTGGAAGCAAACCCGGAGAGGTAGCCCAAATTGGGTGAACTCCATTTTCCAAATTGTGTATGTGATTTCATTATTGTTGTTCATTTCAAGCTCAATTATTTGTAAGTCATTTTATCATTAAAGTGGATTTGGTTAGATAATTTTTCCACATGTAATTTGCATACAGATCATTTTATTTTGAATGTCAAGTAGATTTTTATTATGTATTAAAATATTAATAAGCATCTAAGGATATTTCGGATCACATAGTTGGAAAGCACATCAGCTGCCACCACATCCATCGTTATGATTTTAACAAGGATTTGAGCTAAGGTGACTACCATATCTTTGAGCAGCCCATCACATTTTACCTTTCTGGCATCAAAAGAATACAAATCACGATATGTCTTAGTTATATCCAACCCCATATTTTCCATAACCACCTTGGGCATAAGGTTATGTGATGCTCCAGAATCTAGCATACAATTGTGCAGCATCATGTCATGGATGTTAAAGGTCACATAGAAGGGTGTAATAAACTCTTACTTATCATCTATGTGTAGATCAAAAACAATATTGGGGGATTCATCTTGTAGATTCATAGTATTAGGAGGACTTGTTGATCCCTTTATTTGTATCACCTTCTCAATTTGCTTGTGGTATGAATTATTTCTAGCCAGCTCCATCAATGGGACGGGAATCTTGATTTTGGACAATTCTTTCTCAACGTTGAAAGGTAGAATTGATTCCTCAAGTTCTGTAACCTCTCTTTCTATCTTTGAAGGGTCATCAGCTTCTTTATTCCTGGGAATATTATTTATTTCTTTGAATTTATCCATAGAAATACTTGGGCTAGGATTTTTAATTTGGGGATGACTATCTTGATTAGCTTCCCTTTGCCTAGGTTTGAGGTCATATTTCTTATGCATCTCAGCCTATAGTGCATCAATAAACATCCTGTACTGCATAGAGGACAATACTTCTTTGTTATATTCACTTTTGGTGGTTTGCTTCCTGTTGTTAAGGGAATATTCATAATCATATTGAGAGATGTGCATGGCATTTCTTTCCTCTTGTCACAAGTGTACTTCTTCTGGATTTTCATCATATCCTTCATTTATTTCTTCCTCAACTAGGTTATTTTCATTATTAATTCTTACAGGAGGTTGGATAGGCTACTCCTCATTCCTTCTTTCTCTCCTCATGAGTTGAGGATTGAAAGACCTTATGAACTTATTATGGTTCCTTAGTCCTCCTTCTTGAGGGACTTTATTAGCATTACCATTCTCTAGTGCAAATCTAGACATTTTATTTGTCAAATTTCTGATCAGTCTAGACATCTTATTGATGCGAGCTTTGTTGGGCCCTTCATTTTTGGGATAAGGAATTGTGTGATTTTTTACTGAGCATGAGTTGTGCAAGCTTCAACAGAAGCTGGACAGCAGAGCAAGAAAGAGCAACAGAAATCAGTTGTGATGGACAACGCAACACCATCTAAGCAACAACGGTTGCAACAGAACAAGGAAGCGTGCAAGCCAAGATAGAAGACACAACCCAACCTATATATAGGGATGAACACAATTGTAAAAGGGTTGGTCAGTTGGTTGCGAGTTAGATGTTGGTTTAGTTGTTGGTGATTTTTGTAAGTCGAGTGAAGTCAAGTCTTGAGTCTGTAATGAATTTGATCTATCAGTTTGAGAATTGGAGCTTTGCGACATGAGTCTAGAGTCAAGAGTTTGTACAACGCACTACTGTGTAATTCTAAGTATGTAATCAGAGAAAGATTCTGAAGATAATATGAAGAAGGACCTAAATTTTCAAATATGATGTGTCTCTGTGTGTTTACTTATGCATTAAAGTATTTCCTTATGGCTTATAAGTTATATTTGATGGTTCTACGTTTAAATGCTTATTCGCAATGTAAGTAGGTTCGATTCTTGCACATGTATGTTTCAGATCTATTCATGTCTCTTGTGCAAGATCAGGAATGAGTCATGAAAGCTCTATGGATCCTCTTTAGTCATTTCCCTACCCTTCCCTATCTATCTGTCTCAGCAGCGCTTTGCGTGAGACTTCTTCTCTTCGGAGGAGATGAAAATGCCAGCGCTCTAGACTACACAGTACATTTTGTTGGTAACCTGAGGAAGACCCTGGTATGATCAAACTTGCGCCAACAAAATGGTTTTGTTGTCGGGACCTGTGTTAAAAGGGAACCTATAGGGAGAATGCTTCCGCGGATCCATAGATCTAGTATTGATCAGTGGTGGGAAATAAATTGTGACGCCTTCATATGGAAAGAAGCGAAACTAGGGAGAAAATGGGTGGAAAACACTCACGAAGAAATCTTTTACTTAGAAATATCGAGTGACCAGTATGAGATTTTCTGGGTTAAATACCCGGAAGAATTTTTCCACTGGATAAAGAGGCTCCAAGAAGCTCTAGATTTCCAGGGATGAGCCAAGAGGATCTGCGCGTGGGACACCAAAAAGATAGCATTACTTCAGAGGCTGGATTGTTGAGTCACGCAAGCAGTTGATTTTTGGTTCAACACCACATTAGAAGGATATATCATTGAATTTGTAGCTGAGAACCACCAATATTTCTCACGCGCAGAGGAAATTTTCAAGAAAGATGCAAGGGGAAGGTTGTTGAGAGAAATCCCCCTATGGATTAAGGTTTTCTTGATGGAAGAGGGGATGTTGACTATGTCCCCAACTAAGATGGTAGTGTAAACACCCTCGCTTGGGGTAGGGCGAGGCGGGGTGAGAGTCATGGAATGAGAAAGGGGAAGGTTTCTTTGACAAATGGGGGGGAAATAGCAAGAAACAGACTCGAGAGACGGTCGAGCCTTGAGGAGAGTCACCATAGTTGAGAAGTGGTGGTGTGGCAAGATAAAGAAAGAAGCAAGACAGTCCGAGAAGTTGATGAAAGAAGGTGGATCAGGAGAAGTAGAGGAAAGACAGATGGAAGAGTTGTAGAAGATGATAAGACAGGAACGACTGGCCAGTCAAAGATTAAACGAGAGAGAAGTGTGGAGAGAAAGAAGCCCCTAGAAGGTTGGACAAGAAGGAGAAGGTGAATACGTAACAGAAAAAGAAGCTGGCATGAATCTTGAAGATGAAAGAGAACATTCAACCCTGATAACAGGAGAGATCAGGAATCCAACCGAAGAGATCATCTCAGTGGAAACAAATGATACCCCCCAGATCAAAGAAAACTGCCCCGAAGCCAGTGGCGCCAGCCCTGAATCACCCATACCCCAAGTGTCTTCTATACAAGCAGTAAGTTCGATACTACCTTATCATGCTAGTTCTGTTCCAGTACAATTAATTAGTCAGTCACAACCAGGAAGTGTGAGTACAAGGAGGATATTGGGATCCCCTGGTATATCGCAAACAGGACTGTTAGGGTTCATATTGATAGGAACAACAAGATCAAAAATGGTTGGCCATGCAGGAGGTTCAATTGCCCGATACCCAGAATCTTGGGGTAAGGGCGATGAAGACGTTGAGAAACACTGGTTCTTTTGTGAAGCAATCTGAAGATCCAGAGGGACTTTGGATGTGAATAAGCTGGTGGAGTTCCAGACTACCTTGAGAGATCGCGCTCTCAAGTGGTACATGAATATTATTGAGCCAAGAGTGCTAGGAACGCAAGGTCAAGCGTCCACACTTGGCCAGGTACAGACAAGGTTCATAGAAAAGTTCAAACTACCTCAGTCAGAACAACAGGCTCTTTCTGAGTTGTGTGAGATCTAGTAGCGGGACGGTGAATCAGCCTGGGAATACAGCTAGAAGTTTAAATATGCCATAGGGAGGTTGGCACATCCAATCCACGAAGAACATAAAAAGGAGTGGTACATTCAGGGGTTGTTTCCTCTGACTCAGATCCCGCTAACACAACAGTGGATAGCCACGTTAACAGATGCCTTGGAACAATCGATGAAGATTGAAGCTGTGGTGGGATACCCTGAGAGCCTGAGAGTGACCAGATCCCCAGTAGATGTGAATCTAATGCAAATACAAGGGTAGATATCGATGCTTACAGAAACTATTCAAGAGCTGACGATACCCAGACCAGGACGACCACAGGTTTGGTGCACCGACTGTTATATAGAAGGTCATCTGGCGAATGAATGTCCATGAATAAGGGGAATGGGACCTCCTCAAAATCCGATGGTACCCCCACCAGGAATCATGGGAGGAGTTGCACAAGTGTCGATGAACTTACCATTCCATAACCCCACCCTGTATCATGCTTTCCCAGGAGGCCAAGCAGCACCAACAGCCGAGTATTGTGAAATCTGTTGAATCCATGGGTATGGGCCAAGACAGTGCCCCCTCATGCAGAAATATTCGACAGTACCAAACATAGTACACTATGAGTTCTGCGCATCTACCACACATACTACCAATCAATGTAGAGCGTTGGATGCACTTGCAGATAGGTTATACCGAACAACATTTAGAGTGAATCAAAACCCCAAGGACCAGGAAGAGGTCGAGGAGGTGGAGCCAGAGGAGACTTCAGACGAGGAATAACTAGGGGAAGAGGGACAAGCATATGTTATAACTGTGATGAGCAAGGTCACTTGGCTAGATATTGTCCTCATCGAAGGTGGCCATGGTGCTCTCAGTGCAGAACCAATGGCATGCAACTAAAGACTGCCCAGAATTAATTGAAAAATGGGAATATTGGTTACGACAAAGAGGAATTAACCTCATCAGTTCAAAAATCAAGAGGGTTATTAAGGGATAATTTCCCAAACTTAATATCGTTACTCGAGGAGGAGCGAAGACAGGAGTTGATGTTGATACTCTACATCATATCCAAAAAGAAGCACCTAAGAAGATAGGTATGACCCTCTAAAACAAAAGCTATTCTTTAAAGATGCCATAGAAATATTTCATAAGATTCCTAGCCTTTAGATGCAAGTGAAACCCCCATAGCCTATTGTTTATCCTAAGATGGCGCAAGTTCCTACTTCACCCCTTACACCCAGAAACCCTGTAGCCATGTCGAGACAACCTGAGCAACCTCAAAATGTAGTTGAACTTTGGTTTCAATTATTCTCTGACATTCTGGGGAATGATCAATTAATAGAAAAGGTGTGCAATACGCTATACCTATTTTTAGGGAACGAAGAACCCCTAGAGGCAAGAATAAGGGATAATCTTCCTGAGAAGAGTACTCAAAGAGTGCAATGAAGAAAAGTATGAACCAAAAAAGAATTTAGACTAGTAGCCCAGTTAGATGAATTTGAGATTAAGGATGTCATGTTGGATCTAGGATCCAATGTGAACATTCTGCCTAAGAATACCTGGAAGCCTTAGGAAAACCTAGGCTGACATATTCCCCAATTCAATTAAGAATGGAAAACCAATACTGTATCTTCCCCATAGGAAGACTGGAGAATATGGAAATAGATGTTGCAGGAGTAAAGACAGTGGCTGACTTTGAAGTCATTGAGAGGGAGGGCTAAGCTAGAAAGGGAGGGCTTAGCAATGATTTATGCTTTACAAAAATTTAGACATTATTTGTTAGGTTCTCATTTCAAGTTCTTTATTGATCACTCTGCATTAAAGTATATAGTTAACAAACCAATGTTAGAAGGAAGAATTTGTAGATGGCTCTGCTAGGACGAATTACCACTACAACCAGTTAGAGCTCTACAAGCATTCGAGAAATGGGCAGTCGACTTTATTGGACCAATCATCCCCACTGCCAAACATTCAAAGGCTAGGTACATCATCACCGTAATGGACTACCTTACCCATGTGGAAGAAGCAGCAGTTGTTCAGGACTATTCGACTGATACTGTTGCCAGGTTCATTTTCGAGAATATCATCACTTGGTTTGGACGTCCCAGGAGTCTAACTAGCGATCAGGGAGCTCATTTCATTAGCATCACTATAGAAACACTTACAGCAGGATTCTTGATTCAACATCACAAGAGCATTCCCTACCACCCACTGTTATCGGATAAATCGGTAGGTGCGGACACTAACTAATCTCCCTAGATCCACCTAGATCTAGAGCAAAACAGGACAGGACATGGTGCTTTCCCTGGGCTCTAATCATCGAATTTACTACCAAACAAAATACAAGAGATATACCTTTAAGTGTCACTTCCTTATGTCTTTGTTGTTCCTGTTTCACTCCAGTGCTCTTGTGATACTGATCTTGCAATCAGACACAAACCAACCAAAGTGAAAGTAGAGAGAGTATATTCAATTACAACCTATGCATATGATCAAGGAATTATGCAATAAAATAAAGATAATTCTATGGGAAATAAGCATGCCACCGTATTATATTAAACAATAGGAAGAGAGATTACAACTGGATGCCTTGATGTTGTAAGGTTCCTTCCAACAGTTCCTTGCTTCCCACACACTTCTTGCTCCAAGGATTCTGAGACCATGGATCTGATAGCTACTCACAATCTATCTTGACAAAGCAAAGCTCAAAGCCACTCTAACCAAGCTAACAATCCCAAGCCAAATTTCTAATCTCAAAGGCTCAAGAACTTTCCAACCCAATCAAGCTCAAGCTAACTTTCTCTGTGAGAGCTCCTCTCCTTTTATAAGCTGAAGAGGATAAGATGAGGAGGTTACGATGATCCCACTAAATCATGAAAGTGAGTAAGATCCAAACCATTTGGAGGCCACCTCACCATAGAAGCTTCTCCTTCTAGAAGCATCGAGAAAATGCTCATTTTTCCCACATACGAAGGCTGTCGCGATCTAACTATAGTGCAGCATGCGGAAATTCCACACCCTAGCTATAGTGAAGTCTGCGGAAATCAGGTATTTCCACGCCCCAACTATGGTGCAACCCACAGAAATCCTCCAAAATAGGGTTTTTATAGAGGAAAACACAACTTCTTCTCTCAAGGAAAGTTCTTCTCCCTTCTTTCTTCAGGAATTTAGGCCACTGACCTCTCTGAAGGCAACAGATAGGTTTACATCATTAACGATCATGAGGGTGATGAAAATAATGTGTAACACCCACGGGCCAATGGAACAGTCAAAGCCTTCAACAAGATTTTGGAAAAGGGGTTGACAGAGGTCTGTTGCACAAATCAGGAGGACTAGGACGACAGATTTCCAGTCGTACTATGGGCTTACAGGACAACCATAAAGAAACTCCATAGGTACACACTGTTCCAGCTATTTTATGGGAGAGAGGTAGTGGTGTTTGCAGAATTCATTACTCCAAGTTTTTATATTGCACAGATCACACATATGACAGAGGAGGAATCAGTGGCGCAAAGACTTACAAATCTACAAGAACTCGAGGAGACCATATTTCTAGCAGACTTCCATCAATCAATTGAAAAAGAAAGACAAAAATCTTGGCATGACAGGCACATTAAGACTAAGTTATTCATGCAAGGAGACAAGGTGCTACTCTACGATAGCCGGTACCAGAAGCATCCTGGTAAGATGTGCATGCACTGGTTGGGACCATTCATAACTGCGGAGATATGACCCTCGGGATCAGTCAGACTCGCGCAATTGGATGGTGTGTTGCGGTCAGGATGGGTAAATGGCACTCGCCTAAAGCCCTACATGTCTCAAAACTGAGAAAAATGGATTGTCGCTCTAGTCCGAAGGAGCTTGTACAATAGTTAGATTTGAGTTTTCTGAATTTTTTGTAAATTCAGTTAATAAAGTCGATGTGTGCAGTGTTGCGCCATGACACATAGTTCATTTTCTATTTAAGTGTTGTTTGATAAAGAACTAATGACTCAGCAGTGCAGGATCCAGATCATAAGAGAATCCATTAATGACAGTGATTAATATGATGGGGATAACCTTTTTGGTCGGAGGGAGGATGAATCTGAATATGATCTCAGTCCATGTGCCACACGAACCCATTCTAGTCACAGCCTTTATTGTCATTTTGGTACCCCGTCTGAGGTCAGTTAAGCCATAAAGCTACGTTATGCAAATATTCCATCAGAGTTCGCACTGGGATACCCACCCGTCAAATTTAAAGGTCTGAAATCGGCCACATCCCTATCCCACTCAGGCAAATAAGTAAATTCTCGAATCACCCAATAGGATTTACCCTATTAAACCGTCCCGTCGAACAACTCAAATCCAGTTGCATCCATACGGTCATGATGAACAATAGTTATTGCTAAAATTTCCCGCTAAGCCAAGTATAAGGCCCTGAGAACTCACCCGAGAATGCATCGTTTCCAAAAGAACATAGCCATTTCTGAATTCAGTAGAGTGAAATAGCCTGTACCATTGTGAAATCTACAGTCGTAACACTAGCCCTTAGTTGCCGCAGAAGTGTGAATTTTGAGAGCCACAGCAAGCCGAAGTGCCATGTCTAAAAGAAGCGGTACCAGACGAGCCCTATAAACCCTTAGTTGAGGTTATGGGCGATCTCAAAGGGAAGGTGGAGCATGTTAAGCTCCTCGATCTTGACCTCGAAGATTCAGTCTTGTTTCCTCAAATGAACTCAAATGTCTTTTGGAAGATGGCTCCAGACGGATTAGGAGGCATGAAATTTGTGCCAAAATTAGACTTCATCAATTTATTCAATTCGACCATCATGAACCTGAGAGACCTACCAGTGTTCGGTACCACTCGTGAATTTGTGCGGTGCACAAAATTTCTGATAAGCAGGGTGCATGACATAATTCTATGGTTGGATAAGCGGTATACAATCCATGTTGAAGACATCCAGTAGCTTACTGGACTATCCTCCCAAGGAGAGGATGTGTCTAAATGATTCTAGGGTCCTAGTAAGCACGGAAAAAAGAAAGGTGAGCTCAGCCTATATGAGAAATTCAACACAAAGAGGGGGGGAGGCATAGCAGTAATCGAACCCATTATACCTAAGACAGTCTGGACTGGTTGTTACATCATAGCCAGCAAGGTTATGAGATCATACTACAAGGGCGAATGCACACTAGATGAATTATCAGTAGTTGACTTTTGTGCCAATGGAGTTGTGTTCAATTGGTGCAGTTACCTGCTAGAGGAAATCCTAGTGGCATGCGAGGAAGCGCAGGAGAAGGGCGGAACCTTCACTTATGGATATTTGTTGATGGCATTCACTATGTTCAAATGGAAGCCACCTATGGGAAGACAGTAAGCGATACCAGACAAGGGGCGCATGGCAAAGATGTTCGAACCATGGCAGTCCAGGCCAGATTCGGAGAATATAGCCTTCAACGCCACATCAATTGCTAAGTGGTACAATAGTCTGATAGACGCAACATAGAGGTTGTGTATCCCGCAGGAGCTCCTCAACTGCAATACGAGAAATATTGCCTTCAGCATGAACCGGCACCATACATTTTTCTAGCCAAGACATGTTAGCAAGGAATATTTCCACACAAGGATGTTGTCATTCTATCTGGATGAGGAAGCCTTTGACAAGGAATTCATGTCATGGCCAGGATTCAAACACATTCAGCGCAAGTCGGGAATGCATTATATCCTACCTGCGGAGCTACTGAAGAAGACAAACAAATAAGCAGGAGTTGGACCAAGCTCAGGTCCACAGTCACAGAAGCCAAACGCTCCAGCACAATCAGACTCTGAGGAGGAAGAAGAGATGCAGCAGTTGGAATGGAAGAAAAGACCGGCCCTCCGTCAGCTGCCAGTCGATGTCATGTTGTCAAGTGAGGATGTTAACCAGATCTTGAGCGTTGTGTTCGGTACCGAACCATTGGTGAAGATGCCCAGAACTGAGGTCTCACCGAACAAACCTTTGAACCCACAACCACTTGCATCAGTCGTTCCCCGCACCCACGTAGCGGTCAAAGACATCACTATCATTGACATTCAGGATGACCCAGAGCCTGAAACATTTTCATCCACATTCATCACTGAGCACCCTTCATTTCCACCACCACCCCAATCACAAAACCCCATCACCACCAGTCCGCCCCAGACCACAACCCCAGAGCCGATGCAACTCGATCAACTAGAGATAGTGGTGTGAGGACTCTCAGGAATAACCCAAGAGTTGTCTAAGCCAAGATCATATTTTTTTGGTCCAGACCCCAAAGCACCGGAGTAGAGAATGAAGCTGAATGGTCTGAATCCAGACATCCATGAACGCAGCCTAATCCTTTGGTGCAAGGAAAAGACACTCACACTGTGGAGGAGCTACACGCCCAAAGAAAACAACAAATCCCCTCACCGGCCAAGGGTGAGGATGTACACAAAACCAAAATGCAGGAAGTAGAAACAACAAAAGAGCAGGAGCTACCAGAGCCTCAGAGGGAACCAGCATCAACACCTGAACAGAGCGCGACATCCACGCGTGAACAAATGGAGCGGGTTCTCCAACACCCTCAGCAATGTGCATAACTAATGCAACTTTTCATAGCTAGAACAGAGGTTCTGACTCTTTTTCCCATAGTGCTAAGGTCGAGGATCGTGACACGACCACCAACAAAGGAGGAGGTAGAGACCCGCTTGAAACATTCAACGACCAGTGGACTTCCACTGCAGACATGATCCCCCAGATATGCGGCTCCTTCATCCGTTGATCTCATATAGTGGCCAGCGACGCACTTATTTGGACTGATCATAGCATCAACTGATCAATTAGAGCAAAGGCTATAGAAGGATGAAAGATCAGTCGAGGTTGCAAGGAAGGAATATTTTGTCGCACAAACATGCAAGATGCAGGAAGCGCATGACAAAATACAAGTTCAGTGAAAATTGGAAAGAGTGCAGGAAAGACTTGTCGAAGCCTGGCCGAAGATTCAGAAGGTTGTGCCCGAACTATTAGAAAAACAGGACCGTGGAGCAATAAAATAAAACAAATGCGGAAACAAAACACAGAAGATACACAATACAATAGAGCACAGATTTATGTGGTTCACCCAGCGTGAGCTACGTCCACCAAAGAAATTGCCAGGTCCTTCCTTTATTATTATCCAGCATATGAAGAGATACAACCTACAGCAAACCCATTGTAACTTCCTCTTCTTTCTCTCACAGTATCCTATCTCATAAAACAATATTCGTCATCAAAACCATAGCCGCAATACATTTCCCTCATAAAAGAGGGTTTCCTTCTAGGGAAAAAAACCCTAACATAATTTCTATCATTAGATCTGCGACCTTAAAATGAATGGTTCGGATTTACAATAAAATTACAATATACTTTTACAAGGAAATTTTTTCTTCAGGGGCTTTGCCCCCAAACCCCTATCGGGGGCCCGCTTGCCCCTAGAACCCCCAGCCGGGGGGATAGCCCCCCCAAACCCCACAGAGGGGGTACCCCCCCTTTTAACTCCCTTGCGTGGAAGAGTGTACATACTTCTGGGGTGTAAATACTTCATGGGGTATAAACATGGCTGAAAGTAAAAGACCTCTGAATCAGGAAGATAATCAAGCTCCACAACCAACAATCTCCCACTTGGAGACTGATCTCAACAACTCCACCGCTGTTGTATATGTTGGACTCTGAACCTTCTTGGACCTGGAAAATTTCTCATCTTCATCTTCATTCTTTAAGACCAACTGAAACTAAGCAGGAACTCAGTTTCTCCCTAGTTACTCCCTTTGTTAACATGTCTACAGAATTTCGGCTAGTGTGTATCTTTTCCAACTTCAAATGTCCATCTTCCAAGGCTAATCGTATGAAGTGGTACCTCAACTATATATGCTTAGTATTTGAATGGAAGGTTGATTTCTTTGCAAGATGAATGGAACTCTCACTGTCACAGTACAACCTGCTATTCTCTTGCTTCTTTCCCAATTCCTCCATAAACCTTTGTAACCAAATCATCTCTTTATTAGCCTCTGTAGCAGCAACATACTCTACCTCTGTTGTTGAAAGTGAAACAACCTTTTGTAGTTTTGAAATCCAACTTACTGTTGTTCCACCTATAGTAAACACATACCCTGTGATACTCCTCTTGCTATCTTTATCACCTGCCATATCTGAATCAACCTATCTTTGTAGAAAAGTGTCTAAACCTCCAAAACATAATGCATGAGTAGTGGTACCTCTCAAATACCTGAGAATCCACTTTACTGCCTCCCAATGTTCTTTACCTGGATTGTTCATATATCTGCTCACAACTCCCACTGCATGTGCAATATCTAGTCTTGTGCAAACCATTGCATACATCAAGCTACCAACTGTTGATGAATAAGGGACCCTAGACATGTATTAAATCTCCTCTTGTGTCTTGGGACACATTTCCTTAGTTAATTTGAAATGGTTGGCCAAAGGTGTACTAACTGGTTTTTCATTATGCATTCTAAACCTCTCCAACACCTTCTCTGTGTACTCACCCTGAGACAATGTCAGTTTGCG
>ML786793.1:60644-72442 GCA_009831015.1 Picea engelmannii | reverse complement strand
TCACCTTGAACATAATCTAGAAAATGTTTCCTATGGGGTGTGGCATGAAATGAAGCCCCTGAATCTACTACCCAAGACTCAGAAATATTATCTATAGAAAGAATCAAAGCATCTTGTAACACATCACCTGTTACATTTTCTTCATGATTTCTCTCCTGTTGTCCATCTCTTTGTTTCTTTGGAGCTCTGCAGTCTTTCTTCAAATGTTCTTTCTTCCCACAATTCCAACACTCTATCTTTCCAAGTCCGGATTTGGATCTACCCTTCCAATAATTCCCACGGTTCCTGAAACCCTTTCCTCTATCCTTTTGTCTTCCCCTGTTCTCCATGTTCAACGCATTTCCTGATGTTTCACCTGTGCTTTTCTGTCGCATTTCCTCACTAAGGATAACACCAACAACATCATCAAATTTTAAAGTATTTGAACCAGAGACAGAGTTACTTACAGCCATGACCAAGCTGTTCCAGCTTTATGGAAATGAGCACAATATTAGAAGAGCCCTTACCTCATCATCAAAGTCCACTTTTACATAACTTAGTTGATTAGTAACCGTATTAAAATCATTTAAATGATCTGCAACAGATCCACCTTCTAACATCTTCATATTAAATAATCTCTTCATTAGAAATACCTTATTGTACGCCGAGGGTTTTTCATACAACTTGGCCAATGCATCTATCAAACCCTTCGTTGTCTTTTCTTTGGAAATATTGAAAGCCACCAACGCTGCCAGGATTAGCCGTATCATTCCTAGAGCCTTTCTGTCAAGAATCTCCCATTCTTCGTCCTTCGTAGCTATCAGCTTCTTTGCTATTCCACCCAATGGTAGGAATAGATCCTTCTGATATAAATAGTCTTCCATCTGCATCTTCCATAACTGGTAGTTTTGGCCATTAAATTTCTCGACCCTAAATTTTCCATCTTCCGACATTGCTCCCACTCGAACCAGGAACCCTCTTTTCCTGTGAGTTACCTTTCGCTTTAATACCAGTTGTTAGAAAAATAGGACCGTGGAGCAATAAAACAAAACACAGAAGATACACAATACAATAGAGACACAGATTTACGTGGTTCACCCAGTGTGGGCTATGTCCACCAGAGAAATTGTCAGGTCCTTCCTTTATTATTATTCAGCATATGAAGGGATACAACCTACAACAAACCCGTTGTAACTTCCTCTTCTTTCTCTCACAGTCTCCTATCTCATAATACAATATTCGCCATCAAAACCATAGACGCAATACATTTCCCTCATAAAAGAGGGTTTCCTTCTAGGTAAAAAATCCCTAACATAATTTCTACCGTTAGATCTGAGACCTTATAATGAACGGTCCAGATTTACAATGAAATTACAATATACTTTTACAAGGCAATTTTTCCTTCGGGGGCTTCGCCCCCGNCACGTGGAAGAGTGTACATACTTCTAGGGTGTAAATACTTCATGGGGCATAAACACGGCTGAAAGTAAAAGACCTCTAAATCAAGAAGATAATCAGGCTCCACAACCAACATGAACTACCTGAAGTCAATGATGCATGTGAGCCAGAACACCAGATTGAGTTTCTACAAGGAGCATGGACACAACTCGCCACTCAATCTAAGCAGATGAAAGAATAGTTAAAATAGGCCCAGCAAGAATCAGAGCAGCAGCCTTAGAAGCTGTAAGAGTAGATGCAGAAGATAATACTGCAAGGTAACAATGCCCAAGCAACACTGCTCAAGAACACAATGAAATGCACAAAAAACTTCTTGGAAGTCAGTGACTGGATGGGAATCATCGCTCGATGCAACCAAGTCTTGGAGGAGGTGCACACAAAGATCTAGGTGCTAAACGAAGAAGTTGCGGCCACAATGGACCCTATGGAGCAATAGCAATAATTCGACCAAATTCAACAAGTGGACAATGAGTTGAATGCCCTCTTTGAGGCACAATCCGTAGCAAAGAAAGAGTTGTGTGAATTCTGACCTGTCATTCAGACAATATGCATGAAAATTCATCAATTTGACACAACAGCAGATTCTGAGTGGAACTTGTTGGTCGTGTCCAAGCCAAAGGCAGATAGCAAAGAGACAACCCAAAAGTTCGTTGCAGAGGCATCACTCCTCGCCAGGAAGTGGCAGGACAAAGTTGGAAAATTTCGAATAAAGGAGCGAGCCTTAGAATTGGTCCTAGAATTCGGCCCTTCGTTTGAAGAAGTGAAAGAAGAGAAAGCACAACTAGAAGATCCGAAGGAATAAGAAAAGAAGAACAAGGGAAAACAGCAGATGCTCCTGGAAGATGTGAAAGAACCAAGCACTTAACTCGAGGGCGAGTCAAGGATTGTGGTCGGACCCTGTTGGGCCTTTCATTTTTGGGATAAGGAATTACTAAAGCTTTGACTGAGAACAAGTTTTGCAAGCTTCAACAAAAGCTAGACAGCAGAGCAAGAAAGAGCAACATAAAGTAGTTGCAATGGACAACGCAACGCCAGCTAAGCAACAACGGTTGCAACAAAACAAGGAAGCGTGCAAACTGAGACAGAAGACACAACCCAGCCTATATATAGGGATGAACACAATTGTAAAATGGTTGGTCAGTTGGTTGCGAGTTAGATGTTGGCTTAGTTTTTGGTGATTGTTGTAAGTCGAGTGAAGTCAAGTCTTGAGTCTGTAATGAATTTGATCTATCAGTTTGAGAATTGGAGCTCTACAACATGAGTCCAAAGTCAAGAGTTTGTACAACACGCTACTGTGTAATTCTGAGTCTGTAATCAGAGAAAGATATTGAAGATTATATGAAGAAGGACCTAAATTTTCAAATATGGTGTGTCTCTGTGTGTTTACTTATGCATTATAGTATTTTCTTATGGCTTATAAGTTCTATTTGATGGTTCTACATTTAAATGCTTGCTCACAACGTAAGTAGGTTCGATTCTTGCACTTGTATGTTTCATATATGTTCATGTCTCTTGCACAAGATCAGGAATGCGTCTTGAAGGCTCTATGGATCCTCTTAAGTCTTTTCCCTACCCTTCCCTATCTATCTGTCTCAGCAGCGCTTCGTGTGAGACTTCTTCTCTTTGGAGGAGATGAAAATGCCAACACTCTAGACTACACGGTACCTTTTGTTGGTAACCTGAGAAGGACCCTGGTTTGATCAAACTTGCGCCAACAGGCTTCATGAGAATCTTTAACTAGATCTGAAGGACCATAGTCTTATTTACCCTTCTTTCTTTCTATTTGATCTAGTTTTTACTTCATTTTTCCCAATGCAATTATATTCCCTTCAATATGTTAGCAATCAAAATGCACTAAAATCATTTGGCTTTATCCTCTTGATCTGCAAATAAATGGTTAGAATTCCTTATTGAACTCTGCCAAATCTTTATAACAAGTTCGTTGAAAACGACACTTTTTAACCAAATGTTTTTATAAAAATATATATATAGGGTTTTTCTAAACTATTTATAGTTTATGAATTATGTTATATATGTGTGTGTGTGTGTGTGTGTGTGTGTGTCCTATCAAATATGTGATGTGTGCACTTAAGTGTCTTATTATCAAATTATCATAAACCATGTTACGTATGCCCAAAAACCAAATCTTTTGCAATATTCTAACTTTAAGAGTTAAGCCATGAGTTAAAAATTACATTGCCTAATTCATATGTTAGCCACGCATTCAACTCAAGCCAAGTCCACATGTCAAATCACAAAGCCATGTCACCAATGTAGCCATGATATATATGATGGTGTTCCCAATTTCTCGCCTATTCCACCATTTTCATGCATGGATGTGCAGAGGGGAGTGCGCTACAAATTTCACAGTGCGCTGCCAAATTTCCTAGGTGCTTCGATTTTAACACTGCACTGCCAAATCTCGTGGGCGCTACCAACTCTCCTGGGTGTTGTGAATGCCACGGATGCTACCCAATATCCCGAGCATTGTAACGACGGGCGCTACGGCTTCTGCAGGACATTTCAATATTGGCGCTACCTAATTTCTGACAGACGCTACCTAATTTCTGGCAGAGACAGATCCTTGCACAGAGACGCACCAGAGTGGCGCTACCTATAGGTACCAGGAATATAGGGGGGGGGGGCAAATTATCATATTAGTGAATGGCTAATGATGTGGAAGATAGACAGAGATAACATTTGATAGCATGATGACAATTACAAGCATTAAAAGACACTTGGCACATATGGAGATGTGCAGCAACAGAAGATCAAGTTAGTTCAATGTTGGTTGGATCAGTGGCCAACATTTTCCCTTTTTCTAGTAGTTTGTTAATAGTTTTTATCCTAGGTGTTTGATTAATAGTTGTTGTTGGAGAATCAGATGAGGGGAAGGGCCAGCTCACACCTCCAGTTGTTGCCTTTCCTTTCTATTATAAATCCATGTTCCAATTTAGGAAAGAGGGTTCGAATGGTGGAGTTGAGGCTCCCGAATTGTAATCTTTTTTACTGAGTAGACTGTGCTCTGGTTATGTATTGGACTTGAGAATTTTTTATTAATGGAAGTTAGCTTCTCTTCATTTTCTTATTTCTTCTTACTCTGAATGCTCATTAATGGAGGATCCTTATGAGATGTTATAGTTGTATTATAATGGATGTTTGACTATGATACTACTGTAAATGTTTTCTGGGTTTGAAAGTTTGGTTTCAAGAGGATCCTGTGATTGATCTTTTTCTTCACCTAGATGCTAGAAGGCTTGATGCTTATAGCATAATTTTTCATTCTTCTCACCAAGTCTTCCTTATACTCATATATATCCTTAAACAACTGACTGCAGCTAATCAAGACCTCATTTTCTTGTGCATTGCTAGCCCAGATTTCTGACTTAAAACCTTATTATTCTAAGTCTTTTCCATTTGACCTCCTAAAAAACTCATTTAAATTTACAAACCTTTGATGTTACCAAGCTCACCTGATTACAATATAGGGTGACTTTTGGAGTTATAACATAAATGGTGTCATTGTCGGGGATGGATTTGAGCAGATTGAAGAGTTACCTGGGAAGAACGACATAGATCTAGCTCTTGATGGTAGACAAGAGAGGGATACAAAAAATTGACTGTAATCATCTACCTAGCAAAGCCATGAAGACGAACCTATTGGAAGACTCCACTGTGGGAACAAGCTTGGACAGAAATGAAAGGCAAAGGCAAGTTCAGGTATCAAGTTCTAAATTTATTTCTGGAACTTGTGTTCTTTATCCTTCATTCTTTCTTGAATTTCTATGCACACATTAGGAGAATCATAATCTGCTTGTATACTCTAAGGACCACCAGCCAGCTCTTTCATATTCCTTTTTCAAACAAGTAGATTTACCCCCTTCCCATGTCATTGATGTTAAGGATATCCATCCACTTCAAACACCTGAAGAAGATGAGGTTCATAAACACTTTTTTAAGCAGTCTGAACCTTACAATTCTCTCCCCTCTCCAGATTTCAAAGTTGATTTATTACCTTCTACCATTCCCTCTGTTGTTAATAACCATCCTGTTGAAATTCAGCATGCACCAAATGATTATTATCCTTTTGCAAATAATAAAACCGATTCAGTTCAGGCTACCAACTCCTCTGACCTTTACCAAAAACCTTCTAGTGTTCAACAACCCACTGACTTCCAGTTTAAGGTTAGGGGAAAGATGTTTGGACCTCTAAAGATGCCATCCTTTCTTCATCCTAACCCTTCTGAATTTGTAGACTACCTACCCAATTTTTCTGGAAAAGATAACACTACAAGAGAAGAGCATCTGTCAACCTTTCAAGACTTCATAAATAATATGGAAATCTTGCATGAAGATATTATCATGAGGATTTTCTCTAAATCTTTGATTAGAGATGTTGCCTTGTGGTTCAAGAATATGGAAGTTGCTTCCATTGTTTCATGGTATGAACAATATGACACCATTTTAAAATATTGGGGAGAGAGAAAGTCATTTGATCAGTACCTAAATGAGTTCACTACTTTGAGAAGAGGAAAAAATGAAGTTATGTATGCTTTTAATCAAAGGTTTCACAACTTGTATTACAGCCTGCCCCTGGAAATTAAACCTTCTGAGACTGTTTCCATGGTGTATTACATAGTGGCTCAACACTCTAACCTTGTTTTTTATCTTAGGGAAAGAAAATCTACATCTTTATCACAGTTATTCATGGATGTTGAGGAAGTGGAGGAGAACCTCCGAGCTTGTGGAACGATTCTAAGTCAACATCATGTCAACTCTGAACATGAGGCAGATTTTATTTGTTGTCCCTATGAAGAAAATATATTGGATGATTTGGTCCTCGAAGCAGGTATCTTTGAAGGCCTTTCCTCTAAGGAAGTCACTGTCTCAAGCATTGACCAAGAGTAGCTTGTTGTTGACAAACACTTTGGTAATGAATACTTTGTTGTTAGAAAGAATCATGAAACAAGACATTATGAATGTCAAGAGTCAAAGGTTTGTTATGGACAACCTATTTTTGATGGACATACCAGTGATGGTGATGAACATAATTTTTCTATAATTTGTTTGGAACCTCTTAGCACTATTCTTGTATATGATGATTATGATTTTGATCCTTGTAAATTCTATGGAGGTGTTAAAAGGAATTTTCATACAAATCTAATCTCTTATCCATCGCCAACAAATGAACAACCCTGTCTTAATAAAAACCATGTGTATGAATAGAAGACTATCCCCATGGTATATGCAGATATCATCAGCAATCAACCAACAGGTGGTTCTAAAGTTACGAAGAAGCTATTCCACCCACAGATTCCTATGTCTATCATTCAAACAAGTGTTCCTGTAGAAGACATCAAACAAAATGTCAGCAACTTTGAAACAATGAAGGTAACCTTTCATAAATTAATCAGGCATTGCTTTCAGTTTCATGACCCTGTCAATGAGTACATAGAGTTATACTTTTCAAATGCTTTGGAGCATGCATAATTGATCTTTTTATCAGCATGTCCGAGTGAGTATGGTTTCTTGAATGAATTTTTATCACTTTTGTTACATTTCAAACATCAGTTGTTGATCAGTGACAAAGACGAGGTTTCTTCAATTTTAAAATTGCTTGAATGGTTTTCATGGAAGGCATCATTTACCTAACCAATTGCAGAGCTCGTTAGAGTAGAGTAGGGTAGGAAATAATCTCGTTGCCCGAGAATTTATTTTCTTCTAGTTTGCAGCAGAAATATTAGTCAACTTATGTGAATAAAGGCCAGTTTTGAAGGTATACAAAGATCAATTGCACGGGTCTTGAGAGTTTTCATAGATTGGTTTCACAGGCCAAATGACTCCATATCCCAACAGATAAGGCATCTGGAACTACTAGGTTCTTGGAGCCTCACAGGGAGGTCTCCATCCTAGTTGGAGCCAGATGTTAGCAATCAAAATGTACTGAAATCATTTGGCTTTATCCTCTTGATCTGCAAATAAATGGTTAGAATTCCTTATTGAACTCTGCCAAATCTTTATAACAATTTTGTTAAAAACAACACTTTTTAACCAAATGTTTTTATAAAAATATATATATAGGGTTTTTCTAAACTATTTATAGTTTATGAATTATGTTATATGTGTGTGTGTGTGTGTGTGTGTGTGTGTGTGTGGCCTATCAAATATGTGATCTGTGCACTTAAGTGTCTTACTATCAAATTATCATAAACCATGTTACATATGCCCAAAAACCAAATCTATTGCAGTATTCTAAGTCTAAGAGTTAAGCCACGAGTTAAAAATTACATTGCCTAATCCCTATGTTAGCCAGGCATTCAACTCAAGCTGAGTCCACATGTCAAATCACAAAGCCATGTCACCAATGTATCCATGATATATATGATGGTGTTCCCAATTTCTCGCCCATTCCATCGTTTCCATGCATGGATGTGCACTGCCAAATTTCCTGGGCGTTATGATTTTAACATTGCACTGCCAAATCTCCTAGGCGCTACCAACTCTCCTGGGCGCTGCGAATGCCACGGGCACTACCCAATATCTTGAGCAGTGTAACGACGGGCACTACGGATTCTGTAGGACATTTCAGTATTGGCGCTACCTAATTTCTGGCAGAGACAGATTCTTGCACAGAAACGCACTAGAGTGGCGCTACCTATAGGTACCAGGAATATAGGGGGGCCTGAATTATCATCTTAGTGAATGGATAATGATTTGGAAGATAGATAGAGATAACAGCTGATAGCATGATGACAGTTACAAGCATTAAAAGACACTTGGCACATATGGAGATGCACAACAACAGCAGATCAAGTTAGTTCGATGTTGGTTGGATCAGTGGCCAACATTTTCCCTTTTTGTAGCAGTTTGTTAATAGTTGTTAGCCTAGGTGTTTGATTAATAGCTATTGTTGGAGAATCCGATGAGGGGAAGGGCCAGCTCACACCTCCAGTTTTTGCCTTTCCTTTCTATTATAAATCCATGTTCCAATTTATGAAAGAGGGTTTGAATGGTGGAGTTGAGGCTCCCGAATTGTAATCTTTTTGACTGAGTAGACTGTGCACTGGTTATGTTTTGGACTTGATAATTTTTTATTAATGGAAGTCAGCTTCTCTTCATTTTCTTATTTCTTCTTACTTTGAATGCTCATTAATCGAGGATCCTTGTGAGATGTTATAGCTGTATTATAATGGATGTTTGACTATGATACTACTGTAAATGTTTTCAGGGTCTGGAAGTTTGGTTTCAAGAGGATCTTGTGACTAATCTTTTTCTTCACCTAGATGCTAGAAGGCCTGATGCTTATAGCAGACTTTTTCATTCTTCTCACCAAGTCTTCCTTCTACTCATATATATCCTTAAAATACTAACTGAAGCTAATCAAGACCTCATTTTCTTATGCATTGCTAGCCCAGATTTCTGAGTTAAAACCTTATTATTATGATTCTTTTCCATTTGACCTCTTAAAAAACTCATTTACATTTACAAACCTTTGATGTTACCAAGCTCACTTGATTACAGTCTAGGGTGAATTTTGGAGTGACAACACAATATATATTGCATCATCTTGCATTATCAGCAGAGTTGGAGCTCTTATTTCCCTTAATATTATAGCAAAGTCTGCATCAAAAGCTCCAGCATACATGAATTTAGCTGCTTGTTGCAAGGGATTTCTATCTCTAGGGATCTTGTTGTACAATTTTTTAAACATTCTTTTAAAGTCAACAACAGACTCATTTTCTTTTTTCCTAAGAGATACAAACTTAGTCATGTAATATAGGTTGTCTCTCTTTTCCCCCCATTGTTTCATAAATGCAGACTCAAGAGCTTGTCAGTTATCTTTTAGGATATAGGAAGCTCTCAGAACCATTTCCAGAAATCTCCCTCCAAGGTTTGAATAAAAATTCTCACGAAGATATCGTCATGCTCCACGAACAGTTTATCAGTGAAATCCCATAAGGACGCTAGGTGTTCTTCGGGAGATAAAGTTGGTTCACCATTGTACTTGGGCAAGAGCTTCAAACAATTTTCAGGAAGGTCATGAACGTTCATGGGGATATTCGATGGGCCAAATATGGTAGTGACGTAAGGGTTTAAAGGTGGTGGGGGAGGTTGATTTCCCCTTACTCTTTCTCCTCCAAATTTTTTCATTAGGTTATGCAGGATATGGTTATGGAATTCAATGGATGGAGGGTTAATAGGGTTTCTTAGAAAGGGTTTAATGGAATATCTCGCTTCTTAACAGAATCCTAAGGGATAATTATGCAAATCTATTAGTGGTTTGGAAGGTAGCTTGGATTTCGAATAAGAATCAATAGGTATATCAATTAACTCAAAACATTTGCTACCTCTACAAACAATCAAAGGAGATGTTTCCAAATTACGGTTACCTGAAGGTGGAGATATTTGATGTTCTCTAACATTTCTCTAGGTAATGAGCTTCTTTGGATCTGAGTGTACTATAGTATGCTCAAGATATGGGTTATTTATGGTGTATCTTCTGTTAGACACAAGATATTTGCTCAGTGGAGTTGCTAAGTGAAATAACCAACATCCAGGTGCCTGAAACTCATTCACCTTCGAGTATCAGAGCTTACAATGTTGTATCCCTGGAGAAATATATTGTAACACACCCAACCCACTAATCCTTACTTAGGTTGATGGGGTGTCAAAATTTCCTCTTCTTCCACTCAGTTCATTTATCTCAATGAGCCCCATAGATGGACTCTTCTCGTCAAGATCTTTCCAACAACTGTAACCATGCTCAAATCCAAGCTCTAGATCAAAATTTATAGCCTCCCAAAGTTTTATGGGATTTCATTCATTAATTCCACCTCACTGGCATGTGGCATCCATATGGATCCATGTCACTCATTCCATCATACATGGCACTAATGTGGCATCTGCCATTGGGCCCATCGACCATCTAGATCAACAGCCCCGATCACTTGGGACATTCTTCATTGTCATCGATTTTCTCCTCCCATGGAGTTATTGATCACCCCAAATTACCAAGTTCTGTCAACGAACTCTAATGGATTCACTTCCCAGATTCGATGGCTCTTGGCCCTTGACTTCCAACAGCTTCAATCACATCGGTGCCTTGAACTTGTGTAGCAGTTAACACTCATCCATTTAACCTTTTCTAGGATGAACAGGTGGGACCTACGGTAAATCTAAATCTATTATTTCTCCTTGCTATTCCTTGATCCAAGGCCAAGGTTCCATGTCTCACCTCTCGACGATTCCATAGTGAATGAACATTTTCATCGTCGGCAGCTCTCTAGAACCTGTTACTCAAATCATCGATCGTCTATTCTCCGACGATGTTGTTACTGACATCGATAACCCATATCTCACCCTGATCACTTCTACCAGATTGACGGTTGTTTTTTCTTCTTGGGATACCCCGTGGTCATTAGATCTCTTCTCCTATCCTCTCTCCAGACCTTCATCTTCCCTCTACCAAAAAATGGATGATATTTCTTGATTTGTAGATCCAACGGCCAAGATTTAAGGAGATTACATAAGGGCCATTTCTCCCAACTAGGCCCACACTCGACTTGTCGACCAATCAACTACCGACACATGTCACTGCTAGAAACACACAGGAAACCATGCTAGCATACCACATCACTATGATGTCACCACTCTCTCTCCTCACTTGAACAAAATCTATAGAGATCTTGCCTCTACATCAATCAACGAATCTATTTATTTATTGTGACATTTATACTCGTCGACCCTCTATAGCCCATCACTCGTCTTTACCAACTTTCCATCCCCGACGACGATGTGATAGCATCAATGGTTTAGATCTGACCAATTCACTCTCGACAAATCAATGATATTTGTTCCACCATAGGTTTTTCATCATCGTCAGGCCTCTCACAAGCCTCGGCACTCGATCGTTCTCGATGAAGGGATGAGATCTACTCACCCTATCAAATCTACGGGTGATATTTTCTCCATATCATATCATGGGGTTTCCACTAGATAACATTTTGAAATCGGAACTTATCCCACTCAAAGGTTCTTCAAGATTTTTCCAAGTCTTACCAAGCCTTTAGGAGCTCTCGCCTTGCTTTGAAAACTACTAAGGTATTCCCTCTTTTCCACTTAAGTGGAGATTCGTGTCTTGCAAATTATCCATACCAGGATAAGGGATTCCTTTGAAGAATTAAGGATCTTTTGAATCACACAAAGACCTCTCTCATGCACTGAGACGTTCCAATGTCAATCTCAGGGAACCTCTGCCCGTCCCTCCTAGAAGGTATTATTCATTCTTATTTTATAAGCATGTTTTCTTTTCATCAGCATCACACTACATCAAATATCCTACTACACACATGGGAGGCACA
>ML786793.1:16693-60594 GCA_009831015.1 Picea engelmannii | reverse complement strand
AGGTAAAATGCAAGGTCCTCCTGCTCATATATGCAATACATGTGCAATTCCATACAGATACATTTCATACAAGTACAAAGCCCTCCCAAAGGATAGATAAAAAAATCCCATAATCAGGGATTCATATTCATAATTACAAACATAGGCATCATGCCATTTCATTTCAATTACACATGGTGTAGAGATACTTATCTGTTTACAAGATATAGCTAGCCAACTGAATGTGGGTGTATCCCTTTCCACCCAACTGTTGTGAGTGGGGAAATCCCTCTATGGACTAGCACTTAGGGTTTTATCATGTATGCAAAAAAGACCTAAATATTCCTACTTTTTACCGTCATCCCGGACCTAATCCCCATTATTCTTAAACAAATACGTAGTTAAAAAGATCAAGTGAACATACCTTATTTTGGGTGTTTGATATCGATCCCTCTTCATGCTTGGTCTCTCTTTGACTGCAACTCTCCTCCTAAGGCTGACCTGCATTCACAAAATACAAACAAAGAACTCCACATGCATTTGATCTACAGATTAATGGGTTAGAGATTTAATCAATATGTACGCAATAAACAATGAAAACCTCATATGGTGGGATGGGAAAAGTACTTCTTTATTATTAACTTCACTAAAGCAACTTACAATGATGAATTTGACCACTGCTCCACAAACCTGGTCCTAGGCTCCTCTTCAACCGTCCTCCAACTGCTTTTCTCTATACTTCTCTTTACACAAGGATGGCTAAAGGTTGGGACAAGGGGAATGCTCAATTTGGTATAGTCTCTTTACTATGATTTTCCTCCTTTCAAATGGGACCCTTACCCCTTCTTTTATAAGCTAGAAGGAGCTAGGTATTTGGTCAAATGATCGGCCATGCATGGCCGAAAGGTTTAGTTAACTTGCCCAAAGCTGTGTGTTTCGTCATCAAATTTCCTTTTTTTCGTGATTTTGTAGGTACACGTGGGTTGTATTGGAGCAGCTAGCATGTACATGCGTGCAGTAATGGAGTAGGGTGGTGGGAATTTATAGAGGGTGTTTTTAAGAAGAGTTGTTCAATACTGGCTTGGCAAAGAAGGCATATGGGATGGCCTGATGTCAGGTAAGTATGTCTGGTGAAAATTAGAGTTATAACACCAACCACAGGCTCTACATTCTCAGTCACTTCAACAGTATCCCACCCCCGTTCCAGGCCATGATACCAATAGGGGACTCTCACAATTGACTTATCAAGCCAAATAATGAATCAAGGAGGTTACTCTCCTCCACTCACTGGCAACAGCAGAAGTTTCCCTTCCTTCCCACTGAGATCCATACCTACACAGGGTTTATTAGATTCCTTCCTAGTTGGATTTCCGCTACATAAGAGAGTCCCTTCATAGTTATATTGTCCCGCAGCATCCTCTCCTTTCAGTGCTAGTTTCTTTCCAGAAAGCATCGATCTTGCGACCCTCTTTTGCTCCAGTCGGGATTTAAGGTCTTGTCTACTCTAGTTAAGAAATCTCACTCGATTTATTTGATCCTTCTCTTGCATGCACCCGTGCATTATCTGTTTCTATGTTCACACATACTATGGTTCCTCGGCCTCTACGTGATGTATCTCTATCCATCACTCTATCTTTTGGGGTCTTTACAGACCTCCCAGCTTAGAAATCTCTCGAGTTCTTTGTTCTTCCTGTGCACTTATATGGTCAGATATTTTCACATCCCCTCCCTCTCTTCTCTATGAGAACTCTTCTCTCTTTTCTGTGTCTTCTCTTACATGCGTTTTCCACATAGGAGGGTTCTCGACCTACCCTCTTCCTTCTGTCAAAAGGATCTATGAGCTCAATACAGTTCAGCTTGGAAAATGTGAAGTACTCGATGGTTATTTTGGCTGACAATCTCTACTGTCCTAGCCAGTCCTTCCCCATACTTCCATTCATTAAGGTGGTTGGTTGTTCAACTACCAACCCCTTCTTATTAACTATCTTGTTTTTGTTGCAAGCTAGAGGAAACATGGCTATTTCCTCCACATCATTCATCAAGGTGGCTTTGAGTCCTTGCACATGAATCTCCATTCTCTTCCCCTTACTAATCTCTCTCATGGTATCATGGCCAGTACTTTCAAGGCTTCACCTCCACAGTCATTTTTTGGCATTTTCAATTAAACAATAATACATTTACAATGTTTACATGTCATTTCATGGAAATCATCAATGATTAATTACATACATAATCAAGGGTTTAGAAATGGGTTGTTCCAGATATTTTCAAATTTTGTTTCCCAACAACGACACCATTTCGGTTGTTGTCCCTCGAGATTTTCCAGACTATCATTGGAATGATGTCGAGGGATCCTGGGAACTAAGACTCGGGATGAGCCTTAAATCCATGCTTGTAACAGCAGAAATTATGCAAAAATGTGGGTAAGTTTTTTCCTCTCTCTTATAGAAATCTTAGCCCTCAAACAATCTCAGTCTAGATATTAAAACGTTCAACCCCAAGAGGCATTTGTCCATGTGTGTTTCAGACAACTGAGTTTAAATGTGGATGAAGTGATATATTTAGAAGAAATACACGATAAACATGTGAGGCATTTTTAAGGTGAATCTCACAGTTTATGGAAAGAACAACATGTTGAGAAATTAGGAATTCAGTAATTCTAACAAATCTAGTTGATCGTAAAATTATGCATCAAACAGTAAACATCTTCAAACATTTAAATCCATGGAGGTACCCTCTACACATCATTAAACATATGAAGAAATGAAAAGAAGTGGTCATACATTCAGAGGAAATAATTCCAGTGTCATAAGCATACAACACACAGTTACACTAAACATGCTATATAACTCGTTGCTTGAGATTTTATTAATGGTGATCTAATACAAGAAGCCAAAATGAGATGGTGGCTTTACAAGAACAAATGCACAAAAAGAAGCATAGGCTGAAACATAAGCGCAGGGGATGAATCTCTTGAAACATACAACCTTAATAATATGTATGTCTCTAAGGGGATCTTGATCAAACAGCTATGGTTATAATGTACTCTTAAATTCCCCAAAGTGTTGACCCTAAAAATGAGCTCGCCTTACATTATAGGCTCTTCACTTGTAGGAAAACCATCTATTTAGATCAATACTACTTCTTGGAGATGGATACTTCTTGTCAAAATCTTGATACCACTCGAGGTTTCTAACTGATTTGCAACTGAATTTCATTTTCACCAGGTAAAAATAATTTTTACCCCCAAATTTGACCCACAGAGTTATTGATAAAAAAAATCCATTTTCTTGATCTACAATTTTTCTTTATCTCTCTCAAGGTGATTCAATTGATTCTCAATATCGCGTTGAGTGCTTTGATCACAAGTAATCAAGGAGAAGGGTTAGTTGTTTCCTCTTAGCTAACACTTCCAAACTGAAATTGGGCACGATGGACCAATCCTATGCACCTTCTACTTCAAGCTCCTCCAATGCACTGATAGGATTGGCAATCGCACTTTAGGGTAGATTCCCATATATGCTTCATCTCTTAGATGCTTGCTAATGATACCAAAGAAGGACATCCCCCTCTCATTAAGCATGTTCTGCAAATGCTTGTATCCAATATCGTTGATAATCCTCCCTTGTGGAGAGAGATTGAGTAGGTGAGTCATCATCTAAGACACCTGGCATCCAAGTAACTCACCTTTAGAAACAAAATTACTCACAAATTGGTTTCTCATGATCCTTGTGGTTTTCCCTTATAGGAGCTCAACACGTTCCTATTGAAGGAAACTGATGGGATGAAGTGATTTGTTACACCTGTTACCCATGATTTTGGTCAATCTTGATGGTGTATTGATGATGGTGTACTCGGGATCCTCATAAGAACTTTCTCCTGAGAAAAGTGACATTCATCTCTTCCCAGAAAACTTACTTTTGAAGAGAGTTTGCAGATTGCTAATATACTAGGGTGCGAGAATGACCCATTCTCGCAGGCTGCCTTAAGCTAGGGTGTGAACTTCTCGCATTGTGCTACATAGCTAGGGTGCGAAATCGTTCTAAAGCTTGGAAAAAGATGAAGTCTCGATGGTTCTAGAAGGGAATATTCTAGAAGAATGGGTTGGCATTCGAATGGTTATCCTTTTACTAGTTTCCCTGATATTGTGGGATCATTCTTATCCAAGTAACCATCTCACTCTCTCCTATATATTGATGGAATTCTCATGGAAAAGGTTAAGCAAGATTCATTGGAGAATTGGTGAAAGAATTGTGTGAAGGACCTAGCTTGAACAGGAGCTTGAAGACTCTAGCAAGTCTATCAAGAGGATTTGATCTTCTTCATACAAGGATTGAGCAAGTGTGTGTGTGTTTGAGCCAAGAGCCACTGAAAGGAATCTTGCGACATCAAGGCGATCAGGTTGTATCTTCTACTTTTGATTAATATGACACAGCGACATGTCCCTTTCCCATAAAGCTATTCTCACTTTATTGTGTAATTCCTTTATCATACACATAAGTTGACAGTTGAATGTATTTTTCTATCTTCACTTTGGTTGGTTTGTGTTGTTTTGGTCTTGACCTCACGAGAGCACCGGAGTGAAGCGGGAGCAACAGAGACCCTAGGAAGCGATACAAAGGTATGTTACTTGTTCCTTCCTACTAGCTAATTCAATGGTCATAACTTAGGGAAAGAGTCATGTCCTGTCTTGTTTTGTTCTAGATCTAGGTGGATCTAGGGAGATGTTTTAGTGTCTGCACCTACCGATTAGTCCGATAACAACACCTGGCTTGATATGTTGAGATTTGAGGCTCACATGAGTGGGTGTGTCAAGACAATGATTACTATCCTTTGTCAGTTGAAGGTAGTGATATGATGATTATTGAAAGGATGTGAACGTGATGTTAGATATCTTGTTATGCATCACATCTTTTCCAACTTATTTGGAAATATATCAATGAATCCTCCACCTGCCTGAGATATTCCTCCTTGTGCCCTTGGTCGAAACATGCGTCCTTTTCCCAATGGTTCGACACTTTTTGAAAACTGGAGAAAACGTTCAAAATTTGGATGGCGTTATGTTGATCTCACCATGAACTTGTGGACACGTGGCAACTCAATATTGGTCCACATCCATGTGGAAGTCTCTTCTGGGCTCGGCCTACGTGTAGTTGAGTTTGATATGGCGACCAAAGTCCCAATGGGATTCCTTTGTATAGGTGATTGTCTTTAACGGGCTCAAAGTGACTTGTTGGCACACCAGGTTGTCACTAGCTTCCTTGATGTCTAGGTAAACTATTGCATTAACTCCATGCGGTGCTTGGTTTACAAGCATATGTGTGATAAGTAGGTGGATAGGAATCCTAAAAAAAACTAGAAAAAAAAATTTGTGACCCTATGGGAGTGGTTTTTCTTTCTGTATCTCATCATGCGACATCACCCATCCTTCAAAACATGGCTTTGGAAACCATTCTCGCACCCCAAGCACGTGTTAACTTATGTGCATTTTCTCGATGTAGCATGCATTATCCTTCATAGATGAGGCTTGCTTGTAGTCCTCGGATGATCATGCTCACATCTTTGCCAGCACTTGTTCCTTAAGCCTTGATCTTATCATATAAATCCATTTCAAAAGGGGATTGAGCCTGTTTGGGACAGTATTATCTCTCTTTAATCTCCTGATAAGCGCCCAGGTTCTAAAAACTTGGCCTTGGTCCCTTAGGGATTGATTTTGTTGTTGATTATTTCAGGATGCTTGGGGCATATGATATCCCTTTTGATCCATGAGCTCTGGAAGCTCACCTTTTCCTCTACCTTTGGTCAATTTAGACCTCATAACCTCGACCAATGTCAATATCAGTTACTGGGTTAGATCTAGTACTAACACTTCCTATTTTGAGAACAACTAGAAATCAAAACACATTTCCCCACACAACTTTATGTAATTAATTATTTATCAAATGGTAAAAGTTCAACCAAGAAAATGTCAAATACTTAACCCCTAGCTCACCTAAAGGTTAAATCATGAAAATAGTTTGCATAACTAATTTTTGAATGTATAAATATGTAAATATAAGGCATTCTATAGGATTTTGGGCTCTTAAGGAATGGTGAAAGATTATTGTTGTGAATTATTTCTATATTTAATTTAGAATCCCTCTCGTGGCTAGAAACAATTTTACCAAAGGATCATTGTGGAATGATTCAATTGATGGATTACTCTACTTTTACTTGTTTTCTCATGATGTCTAGTAAGAGTTTCTTATCATATGCTCAAGTTATCTTGGTTTATATTTGAGATTCTTTCTTATAAATCTTTTAGTGAATCTAAAAAGTGTTCTATGTTTAGGGTTTAATTACTCATTTTGTCTTTTCATCTTTATTTCTTGTTCATTTCATAATCTCATGTAGAATTAAATAAGTAGGTGATCAAGGATTAAATTATTGTTTCTTTATTTATCTTTTCTATAGATTTATTTTCCTGTAGCAGTTAATCTAAAAATATTTCTATTGAAGGAATTTTCCTATATGATTAATCCTTAAATTAATATAATTATAGTGATATTTTCATTCACTTTTTATGAGAGTTATCTATCAAAAATAGTTTTCTTCCTCTCTTCACTTAACTTAGTTTTTCTCCTTTTATTAATCACTTTTTTATGTGACTGGCAGAATCGGAAACTACCTGGGCTCATACTTGCATGACACGAGGTCAATTCTGATCGCTACCACTATAACCTTCAGGTGTACCCACGAGGCCCCATATGAAACACACAAGTTAAGTTAGGGTTTCAAACCGATGACTTCACATAACGGAGTGCCTTAAGAGTACACTCCATCATTGACTGCCCTACACCCCAAGGGTCATTAATCACTTACCAACAAAAATTATACAAAATAGAGATATTGAGAAAAATTTAAACCTTTTCATAAAACCCATTGAAAGGATGTTGGGCCATTAATCTAGAGGATTATTCCATTTAAATAGGGAAGAGTCTAATTGGGCCTCTTCCTTGGGTTTACTCCCTATTGTTGAGACTTGGGAATCCAACCCACTCAACAAAATTGGTTCTACAAGGAGGTTCGTATTGTATGGCAAGTCATACTAATAGCCTAATTTAGAAAGTGATTTTCTGAACATTGATACCTCTTTTGAAAATCCTAAACCTCAAGATTTGGAAAACTTTGGAATAGTTACTAAAATCGATATATGTATGTAGTATATAATGAAGAAGCAGACACATTTAGAAGCATTACCCAGGCATACACAAGACAAATTGGTTCTTTTCCTATGACCCATTTACTTCCTTGACAAAGAAACACCGCACAAATAGTGACTCAAATTAGGGAACAAACTCTAAGTCACACTATAGAAGACTTGGTTGAATTAGCATTGCAAGAAATTTCTTAACCTCTTAATCTAGTTCCTCCAACCCCTAATCATGATACAACCCCATCAGATACAAAGTGATTTGAAAGTCAATTAGGTTCTTACTTTGACTTAGACCACTTGGATACTAACTCAATTTTCTCAAATATGGAAAACAATCAAGCAAATAAATGGAATCTGAACAAACCCTGGTTTGCTCGAGATTATTTGGCACTACCTGGGAAAATGCATCATATGCCTAAAAATCTAGAATGCTTACTTCCCAAGTATGATCCTGATTTGTATGCTCCTCTGGAATATCGTATCAAGAAATTCATTTTGTATATAAGGTTAATGAATGTGCAACATGAGGACGTGTTGTGTATACTCTTCCCTTATACTTTTGAGAATAAGACCTCAACTTAGTATTTTAATCTACCAGTTGGGGTGATTTCCTGAAGGCATTCCTGAATAAGATAGGGGAAGATACCACCACATGTGATTTAATAAAAAAACTCTTCTCTTTGTTCATGGGCCCTAAAGAAAGAGTTAAATAATTTAACCAAAGGTTTACCAGAGTCTTAAATAAGTTCACAAAAGAAACAATACCTACACAAAAAATTCAAATTGAAGTTTATGTCAATGCTTTGCTAGCCCCAATTTCCATATTTATTAAGAGAGAAAGGAAAACTACCTTGGCATTGAACTTCAAAGAAGCCAAAATATAGAATTAGAAATGATTGGATATAATAAAATCCAACCATATTTCACAAAGAAGGAGGTTGTTCATGTTGAGATTCAAGTACCTTGGAAAGTGGTCCCCTTGTGTTTCTGAGCTTCTAAACACATGTGGGAAGTACTTTGTACCATGTACTTTGTGTCTAATTTCACTTTGACTTAGGAGATTTAAGTCAAAAGTGAAATTTGGTCATTTTAGCCTAAAATAACAATTAATTCACTTTGTGGGTGAATTGAGGGACATAAAGTGAAACTATGGAAACTTAAGTAAAGTGGGTTTTGAGTTGAGATTCTTTTGAGATTATCTCAACCATTGATTAGGGATGAGATGAGATGATCTCATCCACTCATATTTTAGGTTTCCTTATGCTTCATTAAGGAGGGCGCAAGGGAAAAGGAGAGGATATTATTCCTTGTTATGTTCACCAAGAGAGTTGGGAGAGGAGCATGAGGATGAGGTTGGATGAATTGAGTGAGGAAATCTTGGGTGCCCACATTCATCGTGGTAGCCATAAATATTAGTCCTTCATTTATTTGTGGAGCTAGTTCCTACTAGGAGGAGGGTGCACAGCTAGCAGGGAGGACTTGCAGAGCTCAATTTTCTTTGAGCATAGTTTCAGTGGAGAGCTACAGCATAGATTCAGATTAATATGGGAGGGTTTCTCCATCATATATTCCAGTTGGCAGAGAGATTCGGTTCAGTGGTTTTGGCAACTTGTGAGGAGGATGCACCATCCTAGGGTGCATCTTCTTCATTTGGACTTGTGTTTCAGCTTGGTTCAAGCTGCTATTATATCATGTTCATCTATTTATTGTACTTGTTGTATTCCACCTTCTTTTATCCAAATTTATACACTCAGATTCCAAACTGGTTTTCCCTAGGGGGGTTTTATCCAGGGTCATGTTGACCAAGAATACCTATGTTCATTTTCATGTATGCTAGTTTTTAGAACAAAATTATTTTCAGCAGTAAATATCTCTAGGTGTTTTATATATCTTATGGTATCCATGTGCTAAAATCTTGTGACAAAACTACATGCTAGAGCACCCATTTGGCCTATGTAACCATAACGGAACAGCAAAGAAGTTACTGAATAGTTTGTTGTTATAAAATAGTAGAAAACCCTTGTTTGACAGTTGAAACTTAGAGCCAGCTTGAGGTCAAAGACAGACCTAGTTGGGATCTTGTTAGGACCTAGAAAATATTCATGGTATCAGAGCTTGGTGGCTGATTTTTGCTGAGTTTTGGACAACATATTGAGGGACTGTTTTAGACACCTTTTGGGTAGTTTTTTGGACAGTCATTGACTGAGTTTAGTGGAATCTTGTTGGTAGAATTTTGTGGAGAGTTGTAGAGAACTTTTTGAACATTTCGTGAGTCTCTTTTCACACCTACGTGGTAGGAGTGAGGCTGATTTTTCACGGCCTCTTTGCACACCTATATTGCTAGGAGTGAGGTCGATGTTCATTTTCCTCTTTTCACACATGTCAGGAGTGAGGCAACGTTCCTTTGGAGTTGCAGCATCATTTTGAGTGCAATTGGCAGTGATGTTAGCATCTCATATGCATGTGGAGGATAGACTAGTTGGAGCTAGCAACTGGTCACCTTGGAAGGCCAGGATCATCTTTGTCTTAGAGGACCTCGAACTATGGGATATAGTTCAGGCAGTTGTTCTCATTCCCCCTGCTACTGATCCTGTCTTGTTAGCAGAGTTCAGAAAGAGGAACAACAAGGAAAAGAGGATGATATGTGATGCAGTACGGGATCACATCATTCCCCACTTGACTGAGAAAGCTTGGGCATTTGAGATGTGGGCATATCTATGCAAGCTTTATGACAGCTCTAATGAGAACCGAAAGATGGTTATGTATGATCGACTCAGGGGAATTCTTATGCTCCAAGATGAGTTGGTCACTTCTTTCCTTGGTCGATACACCGATATCAGAGATGATATTAGATCCGTTGGAGAGGTGGTAGACCCAGATTCTATGGTGAGGACAGCCTTAAACAGCTTCACCAAACCATGGGGTCCATTTATTCATGGCATTGTTGCCAGGGATTTCATGCCCACTTGGGGGAGGATGTGGGATGATTTCATTTAGGAGGAGAATAAACTTATATCATAGGCTTCTAGATAGCAGCAGACAGTGCAGGGTGATGAGAATCTTGCTCTTTGGACAAAGGGCAAGAAGAAGACTGGTTGGGGAGGTCGGCAGGGTCCCAAGTTTGGGGCCCCACCACAAGGAGGAGAGAGAAAAGTGGGAAGAAGAGAGATATGAGATCATTGAGATGTTTTCTTGTATAGATATGGGTCACTATGTAGGACAATGTCCCAAGAAGAAGAAGAAGAAGCTGCAGGATTTTTCAGCAACGACAGTAGAGGAGCTTGAGTTCGATGAACAGTTCGTGAGAGAGTGTGCATTCACTACTACTTTGTCTGTTGTTAGACCATCTAACATCAGGTGGGGAGACAAAGTTGAGGAGGACCTACTGACTCATAGTAGTGATTCAGAGGGATCTCAAACTCAGTTTTCATGGACACCATCATTAGGGGTGACTGGTCCACCCGAGATAGCTTCAGTTTCAAAGATGTTGAGATAGAGGGGCTTTGTAGAGGCTTTAGAGAATTATATATTGATGAGGAGGAGCGGTAGGTCACCATGAGGCTTGTGACTCACTTTTCTACGGAGACGGGCAGATCATATTTTGGTTCCACTTCAGGTGGAAGCTACTTGGCGAGAGGCCAAGTTGAGGATATTGGTGAGATGTCGAGATTCAGGTGCTCTTGGTCAGATACCAAGAGGGGGAGACTCTTGGTGAGATGAAAAGAGAGTGACTCTTGGTGAGATGCCAAGAGTAGTGACCATTGGCGAGATGCTAGGAGGTAGAAATCCTTGGTGGGAGACCAAGGTGGAGATATTTGGTTTGATACCAAGATCTAGGTGATCTTGGATAGGTGGAGAGACTCTTCCATCTATAGATCACGCAAATTGAGAAGATTTGTGTCAGACTACTTTGATTGATCCGGGTATAGCCATACTCACCGAGTATTTTCCAGTAGGCAACCATATCCACTGCATGGATCAGATTAGGGGTGAAGGGCACTTTCCTCGGTAAGAGGGAGTGTTGAGATTTGGGTACCTTGGAAAGTGGTCCCCTTGTGTTTGTGAGATTCTAAACACATGTGGGAAGTACTTTGTACCTTTTACCATGTAATTTATGTCTAGTTTCACTTTGACTTAGGAGATTTAAGTCAAAAGTGAAATTTGGTCATTTTAGCCTAAAATGACAATTAATTCACTATGTGGGTGAATTGAGGAACATAAAGTGAAACTATGGAAACTTAAGTAAAGTGGGTTTTGAGTTGAGATTCTTTTGAGATTATCTCAGTCATTGATTAGGGATGAGATGAGATGATCTCATCCACTCATATTTTAGGTTTCCTTATGCTTCCTTAAGGAGGGCGCAAGGGCAAAGAAGAGGCTATTATTCCTTGTTATGTTCACCAAAAGGGTTGGGAGAGGAGAATGAGGATGAGGTTGGATTTATTGAGTGAGGAAAGCTTGGGCACCCACATTCATGGTGGTAGCCATCAAGCTTAGTCCTTCATTTATTTGTGGAGCTATTTCCTGCTAGGAGGAGGGCGCACAGCTAGCAGGGAGGACTTGCAGAGCTCAGTTTGCTTTGAGGACAATTTCATTGGAGAGCTACAGCACAGATTCAGATTACAGTGGGAGGGTTTCTCCATCGGAGCTTCTAGTTGGTAGAGAGCTTCAGTTCAGTGGTTTTGGAAACTTGTGAGGAGGGTGCACCATCCTAGGGTGCATATTCTTCGTTTGGACTTGTGGTTCAGCTTGGTTCAAGATGCTATTGTATCAAGTTCATATGTTTATTGTAATTGTTGTATTCCACCTTCGTTTCTCCACATTTATACACTCAGATTCCAAACTGGTTTTCCCCGGGGGGGGTTTATCCAGGGTCATGTTGACCAAAAATACCTGTGTTCATTTTCATGTATGCTAGCGTTTATAACAACAGTATTTTCAGCAGAAAATATCTCTAGGTGTGTTATATAGCTTATGGTATGCATGTGATAACATATTATGACAAAACTACATGCTAGAGCACCCATTTGGCCTATGTAACCGTAAGGGGACAGCAAAGAAGTTACTGAACAATTTGTTGTTATAAAACAGCAGCAACCCCTTGTTTGAAAGTTGAAACTTAGATCCAACTTGAGGTCAAATACATACCTAGTTGGAAGCTTGTTAGGACCTAGAAAATCTTCAGTTCAAACCAAAAGGAGCATACTGCAACTAAACCAAATCGTAGAGGGAAAATAAAAGTACACTATGGACATGGATATCCTCAAAAGGATGATAAAGATATTAAAAAATGAAATCATTGATATTAAATGGAATACTAGAGAGGTTACCTTGAATCAAATACCATATAGACCGTTCTTTATAATGTATATTCCTCCTAAACCTATTGAACCCCCACTAGCAAATTTTAATCTTGATTTGGAAGGGGTTGCCATGGAAACTTTATGTAGTTACCATCAAGCCAATCATCCCATGAAAACCTGTCCTCAATGGATAAATTCCATGAACATGGTAGAAAATGGGTTTCTCAAAGAGTTTCATACAAGCAGAAGAACCCAATGAGCATTTAAAGGGAGAAATAGGGGAAGAAACTAAGTAACTAACTGAATCAACTATGTTTCAATACAGTAAGAATTACCCATTCAAAGAAATTATAATATTAAGAGTAAGGGAATTGTGCAGAAAATACAGTCAATTAACTCTCAAAATCCAAACACTAAGAGTTGGATTGTATCACATACCGGTAGGACTTCCTTAAATATTCATAGTACCAGTAAGCCTTCTACTAGTAGTCAAGAGTTCATGGAGTACAATGTCAATGAGGACTTCAAAAATATCAAAGAAAACATATCAATCCTTGATGTATGCAAGATAACACAACATCACAAGTTACTACTAAATGCTTTAAAGGACATAGATATGCAGCTAGCAGCTGCAACCAAAGGTGTTAATAATTTTTTGATGTTCTTCATTAGAAAAAAGATACATAGTAGAAATAACATATTTTACCTAGATTTACTACAAAAAGATAGATTGCAACCACAATAACCAAAAAAATAACTAGAATAGCACCAAAATGATATACCTCTATTACTAGAACCAATGTTCACTTGCCTCTTCAAGTGGGAAACCTCCAATTGAATCAATTTCCAATTACAAACAACTTCACTAGGCATCTCATTAAATTGCTTCTACTTCTTTATATAATACTATTTACCTCCTAAGAACATTCTAGAGAAGGAACTTTCTAATAGGTGAAACTTTCTAGTAGGTGAAACCTTTTAGTAAGCCTCCTTACATTTATTGCTTTCACACTACTACATGGACTTTATTTACTATACATGGCCTCCATACATAGAAATACATAGCAACCTATCTATCTACTTAGGGAGTTAGTGAGATTAGGACCCTAACAAAAACATCAAGTAACAATTTGCAAAACACAACAATCAATGTTGCTCTTTCAGGAAAAAGGTCAAAATCCCTAACTCCCCCATTTTTATTGACCTTTAAAATCTTCAATTATAATGTCCATAAATGTTTAGTAGATTTGAGAGCATTTTCAAGCATTATGTCTCATTTGTTTTGTAAAAAGTTGAATGTAACGCCAGCAAAGTGCTCAACACACATAATTCAACTTTATAGATCAAAAGTAAAGGCCATAGGTGAACCAAAATATGTTTTAATATGAATAGCTTCTAACCCACAATTTCATCAAGTCATAGATGTTATCATAGTGGACATCCCTGAAGCATATGCCCTTCCACTTAGTAGGGATTGGTCGTATAAGTTACAAGGGTATTTTGCCTTGAACTAGTCACACTTATGGATTCCATGGAATCGACATCCAAACAAGATAAAAATATACCAAGAGAAATACATGAAAAATGCCATGACTGATTGTAAAGAAGAAAAAAAGAGCCTTCATCTTTTGAATTTCCTATTCTAGGAGACTATGCTTTAGATTTCTATTTTGGTAACTTCGTCGCTAAAAATTCTGATATAACTAAAAATCATGAATCAGAACTATCTTTGCAGGAAGATAAATCTCGATAAATAGGTTGTAACATTATCACTACATATAATGAAAATTATGTTCATACTATAGATGATGTAAATAAAAGCAATTTTAGAAATACCCTTAATAATTGGACTTTATTTTTTATGGCTTTAAATCCCAAGAGGGAACTAGAGTAGGTTTCTTATTGATAGATCCTAAGGGTAAGCATAGATTTATTTCATGTAGGTTAGAATTCAATTGTACTAATAACAAAGCATAATAAGTAGCACTTGTACAGGGCCTAAACAAGGCCATATATATGAAGATTAAAAAAATAAAAATAAAGTGGTTAGGGATTTGGAAATAATTGTTAGGTAGATCAAAAATATCATACATTGTAACTCACCACACTTAAATAATTATTAGCAGGAAGTGTATAGATTAATTGATATATTTGATTCTTTTAACATTTCTATTGTCCATGATCCAGAATGGATGATTATATTATTTGTCATCTATCTGATTTTGTAAGCGAAAGTTATTCCTCCCACAAGTTGACCACCATGGTACCATTGGATTCCACATCAGCATCCATTACGCATGCATATGGGGCTAGCCACATATGGACTTTGAAGAAGATTATAGAAGGTCCAAAACCTTATCACAATTGAGGGTTGAGGAAGTGAAAACCCTACCCCTATATGGCTATCGGGCGATGTTAAATATTGAGTTGCTAGGAGAAAGGGTTCCATTCTTTAGCATTGTATTTGTTCCATAGTTGTTCAGAGAACCTAGGAGTGGTATTTTTATAGCATAATAGAGGAGGAGATATTCTATAGCATCCATACAGTCCATAGTGTCAAAGGAAACTCCACAAAGAGTGCCTATTTATTTGTACTTACAATTGAAGAAAAGAGAGCAAAGTGGCTTCACCTTCTAGCTGGGTTTTCTCTCGTATTAGGTTTCCCATGTTATATCTTGTGTTTACTTATGGATGGTGTGTGACTATTTATATTTTTCTCTATTTTTCGCATTTCAACTATTTCATACATTTTAAATAGAAAACCAGTAATTAGAATCTGAGATCTAAAGGAAATTAACCTTCACGGTAAAGATTTTAGTATTTTATTAGATCTATTGTGACAAACTTTCCAGTGGAATATCCACGGCATTTTATAGATCAGTTCCTCGTTCTAAAACTTTAGTGGTTAATTCTATGGACATTTTTGCCTCAAGGTTGTCTCCATTGGAAGACTTTGAGGAAAGCGGGTTTGCAATTGAAATGTTTTATAGGCCTTCTCTTCCAAATAACATCACAAACTAGAAGGTTTTTGAAGGAGATGAGAATATCATTGAATTTCTCACCAATTGGAAGAATTTCAAAGGTCCAGCTATAGATGATGACGAGCATCAAGCAATTTTGGAATGTAACAAAGAAGATTTTGTTGAAACAAAAGAGCATATTATTCCTAAAGGTGTGTTAAATATAGAAACAATATTTGATTTTCATATTCAAATGCTCATCGAATGTTAAGACTAATAGTTCTAATTTAGCCCACAATGTGATTAATTTAGGAACTAATGAAAATGCCAAGAATGTGAATCTTGGTATAGGAAATTATGAACAAGAGAAAGAAGCTTGCATCAATATTTTTATAACATATGAGGATGTGTTTGCATGGACATATGATGATCTCAAAACATATGATATGCACATCATCCAACTGTACCATACCGATGAAGAAGGATGTTAAATCATTCCAATAGAAACTATGTAGGATACATCTTGCTCATGAACCTAAAGTGAAAAAGGAGTTGAAAAAACTTCTGGAAGCCAAAATTATCTTTCAAGTTCGACACTGGATTGGGTAGCTAACATGGTGCTAGACAAGAAAAACACTCGCAAAATTCATTTGTGTTTTGTCTTATGAAAATTGAATAAATATTTTGAGAAGGAAAATTATCGAGTACCACTAATGGATTAGATCCTACATCTTGTATCAATAATAATGTTTTCATTACTTGACGGTTTCTCAATATACAATCAAGTTTTAGTGATTGAAGAGGATAGGCTAAAAATGACATTTTGGACCAAATGGGGTACTTGTTCTTATAAAATATTTTTTTTTGGACTTATGAATGTAGGAGCTACTTTCTAGAGATAAATGGGCATTGATTTCCATGGTCTTATCAATCTCAATGTCATTGTATATCTAGATTACCTAACTGTATACTCTAAAAATATGCACATGAGGAATCTCCCACCCTTATCTCTAGCTATCAATAGAATTTGTTCCACTAGAATTTCTCTTCATTTCATTGGATAATCTCTATGAAGTCTAATTCTATTCACCAAGACCAATATATACACAATGGAGTTCTTTATTCCTCCATTGGCACATTTAAAGTGAATGGAAATTCATTTTCATTATATTATTTACACCCAAGTTGTTGATTCATAGCCTGCAACTCGTCAAGGCATTCATACACTTACCTATAGAGATGGCTTAACCATCACCTCAGGAAGTCCTTGTTCTCTTTTACCTTGGTATATTTCCTTTGCCATACCATATTACCATCACTTCCTTCTTTGTAATAATGATTTGCAACCATTATTACTTATTTTTGTTTCTCTATATTCATGATTGACAAGATTTTTTTACCTCCTTATGCATGTTGATATCCTTCTTACTTGGTGGCTTGTTCTATGCTTCTTTTTCTTGTCATTATTACTTAGCTACACACAATAACCAATTGCAATGTGCATGAATCTTACAACTCTTCTCTACATGGCTTTATCTTCCATTCTCTTTCTAATTATTCTCTTGTGGCATCCAAATCCAGCAACCAAGAGTTTCTATGACTCCTTATACTTGTCATTGTTCTTTGATTCATATAATATTTAGCCACCATAGAAAAATCCTTCAATATCTCTTCTTCTGCGATTCAAATTGCACTTACTATTTGCAATAAGTACATATATGCATCCTTATTTAAGACACCAACTTCCAATCATTTCATTCTTCATGATTGATCTTAGAATCAATCTACAAAATGCCTTAATATCCGTCATTCGTAACATGTGTCCATCTTGATATTAAAATTACAGTAACACCATTAGTTGGATTATCCATGCCCACCCTTTCTCCTTGGTCCAACCTTCAACAAACAACCATTTTCATGGTCATGCTTTTGCACCTCCAAATGTTCCTTTACACTACTTCACAGGTGCCATCATGAGGTATATGTAGTCTTCCTTGCTCAATCTTTAGATATGGTATGCACCTATTGTCATGGGTGAAGTGCCCTACTCAACAGTAAGAGTTCTCCCCAATGTAAAGTCTCAATTAGACCTCACACCATTTAAAATTGGAAACCCATCTGTATTCTGGCCCTACAACCATTACTATTATAAATGCATAGTGCAATTACATTCTACCTATCCTATCTAGGAGAGTATATTAACTAGTGAACACAAGGTTGAACATACATTCCTATGATAACTTCATAGAACAAAAAGATATTTAGGAAACACAGAAAAAACATATATATGTATGAACAAGAAATAAGTACATAAAATTATGTCATTAGATTTACTTTTAACAACCTCACATTCACCGTCTCAAAGTAAACATTTCAGAAAAGCATATCAAGAATGAAAATTCCATATAGAAAAATCTATAATAGAACAATACAGTCTTACAATGATTCTAATAAGAAACAAGCACCAAAAATAGATCTCATCTTGTAGCACTAGAATCCAAGGCTCTCCTACAAAATTGGCCCTGAGGGCTTCTCCTAGTTAAAGTTCATAAAAGAGTTTACAAAATCTCGAGTAGCAAAATCCCCTTTCTCTACTAGTCAATCCCCTTTTATATCTTCTCTTGTGACTGTCTTGTGGACTCTTGGACTTCTTTCTTGGCAGTTTCTAAAATTTCAATTTCTTTTTTTTTTCTGTTGTTTTTAAAAAAAGAATATTCTACATCAAAGATTTGTCTTTATCTTGGGTCATAATTGACCATGTGTTTTATCATCCAGATGGGTTGACCATACTTCATGTTGAAATGAGATTCCTATTATGAGTCTACATATTGGTTATTGAAATGCAACCTCAAAAGATGCCAACTCCTTTGGCATAAGTCCCACACCCCTTTCGAGTGTGCTAAGGTATGAATTAATCAAATTTATAGATTTTGAAGGATTTGCAATGTACTATTTTAAGGTCTCCTTGGAGATCCTTGCATTTATTCCTATGGAAATCCCTCTTCCTTTGATATTTGCCTCCAAGTCATTCAAAACATCAATTTCTATCTAGGGTGAAATCATGTCTCCAAGTGGGGGGAGATAACATCTTTTGATTACTCTCTTAGCAACAAGGTGAAAGTTCTTACAATTATTCACCAAGGTAGTGATATCTCTCTCTAGGGATGCAGTTGCTAATTGGAAATTTGCTAAAGCTATGTAGTTACATTGTCTCTCCCTCTCACTCATTCGAGGAAGATCGTCGAGTGCATCCTTCTCTTTTATCTATCATTTCTTCAGTTCCTCCAAGATCATTTGGACTCAATATAATATTGCATTTTTGTCTTTGATATTTTCCAAATAAGATAGGAACTGGATGGAATAAACTTGAAATTATTGTATATTATTGTACATCAACTTTTGAGTGGTGCTTAATCCATCTTGTAGTTCAAAAGCACAGACTTCGAACTCATCCAAATCTAGTCATATCTGCCTTATAACAATATACCTTTTTCTCCAGGGTGCTTATACTTTTTTTGTAGCCTTCTATTTCTTTGACCATGTTTCTGATGTTAAATTTATATGCTTGGGAGAAAGCAACTCTTGTAGAAGTTTTGGAAACTAGGTTGGCTTCTATGTCTATGACCAATGGAGTCTTGGTGATGACCATGAAATCGGCTATTCTAGGTAGCTTGAGCCTCTTTTGGGATCGTTACCACTCATCCTTTCACTTTATCAAAGACAAATGCATCCATAATTACGACTACTTCATACTTTGAGGGGGTGAACTTTCCTATACCAAGCTCGCCAAGAGAGAAATGGCTTCCTATGATGGATGGCCTTGGGGATTCTAGATATTTTTCAAGGTTGGAGGTCCCCACATATATATCCAATCTCATCATCTATTGTTAATCCCTAAATAGTGGCACATCACCCCTTAATTGGGGCATATTACATTATTATTTGTATTTTATTTATGTCGGCTTGGATCCATTAGTTGTAATTGTACCTTCTAGTCTCCTATATATACCAAGGAGACCTTTTCATTTGGAATCATCTTGTATTTGTGAATTCATATGATGTATAAGTAGGTTTCCCCCTCAAAGAGGCTTATTATCTTAATTTCTTTCTTTGTCAAGGTGTTCAGTACTTATTTTGAGGATTTTATGTTATTTTTATATTTGGTTCCTAACATTTGGTATCAAAGCTCAAGATCTTGGGGTTCAACTATTGCATCTGAGACACCTTGGAATTGTCGCTGTAACTTTTTTCCTCATACATTTTAGAAGGAACACCTTGGGAATATTTAGGAGATGGATCAAAGTACTTGTGGTTAAAATCTCAGCTTCTGGGTCTTTATACTTTCAAAGATATAGCCTGTGGAAGATTGGGTTCCTAGATCATCATGAATTCAGTTATCGCAGAATTTTCGCTGTAAATATTTTTCTATGATGCTTCAAACCTTCCAACTCAGAGGAAATTCATAGGAATTATCAAGTTATATATGGTAAACATTTCATCTTTTGGTTCAACAGAATTTTGGAGATACACCCTGTGTAAGATAGGGTAGCTAACTAGTCCTATAAAATAGTCTCAAATAGGTGTTCCAAGTAAAATAGTGATATCTTCTTCAGTGAGTATTAAAATTAAGTGAGACCAGTTGCATTGGATATTGGACAGTCTGTAGTATTTTTGGTGCAATTTTTAGAATAAGATATCATATATTGTGTGCTTAGCATGCTTTACAAGTACGCTCTCCTAGAAAGGACAAAAATAAGCAAGGCATGGGGAAGTCACCATAAATTCCACTTGGCACATCCAATTTTGATAAGACCTGTGGAATTGCAGAGAGGACACATTAGAGAACTATAGAAAATAATTTCATACCTAGAAGGACCGAAATTGTAAAGATGCAAACAGAAGAAAGTTCGTGTAGCAGAACAACCTCCAAATCATGGTTTAAAAGGTGTGTTTTCTTTTTTGGAAATTTGCATATCTTTTGACTAGAATATCCAATTGGGGTGATTCAAAAAGTAGAATAAAGTGGGTTAAAAGGAGTATTACATAAATTTGATAGAAACTTAGGGATTTTTTTAGGTACATACGTGTTTCAGCGTCTCTAAATGTAGGAGTTGTCGTTACTGGTCAGCGCTACAACCTGGGGACTATGTGTTTCTTCCATGTACCTAGAGTATATTGGAAGGACCCTTTCGAATGGTTGTGCATTAGATAGCGCTATTATGGATTGGAGCTCCCACGTACCTAACGTATATTGGGAGATACCCTAGAATCCTGAGACTTACCGAGTAAACCTTTTGGCCATCTTGTTTCTATAGTACACCAAGAACAACACTCGGGGAGATCACTCTCTAGTACCTGGGTAGTCGGATAGTACGGCTAAGGGCATGGTCAATCTTCCTTAGTTAGTGCCCTGACATATTGGGCCGAGAACTATTATTGGACCCCACACATATATCAGAGAGATATAGCACCTGACACTCCCTTTAATATGAGGACATCCGCCTAATCCAATTAGGAATTCCTACCTTGCAGTGATACTTGGACAACATGAAACTAAAAAAGGGAACTTCTACACCAAATAAGCCTTCAAACAGCCCTACTTAGACTCTTGATGAAGGTGAAGAAATGCGCAGGGACATAAATGATTTACAAAAGAAGGTAGTAACAAAATATGAACTACAAGGGATGATGGATTTAACTAAAGTTGTGATGGAAGCAATAATGGATACTAAGATGGATGGTTTAAAAGGAGATATCATGGAAGGATTGAAAATTTTGGAAATAGAGAGGCCAACTGAAATTGACAATATTTCCAATGAAATTCATGATGAAGACATGTTGGCCCTTGGTTATGGAAGAAAATGAAGATCAAGGAAGAAAAGACAAAAAGCGAACTGTGTGGAAGACACAGTGACTGTTACTGGGTCGAAGTGAGAAAAAGAGCAGAAAAGACGGAGTGAAGTAAGGAAAATCAAGTCGTTGGATGAGGAGATCGAGGATGACATATTAGCAAGGAAGAAGGATCGTGGACAACTCAGCAAGCGGAAAAATCCACCATTAGCACCGCGCGAGAAGGAAGGAAAGACAGGTTGGCGAAGCCTAGAAAACACGGGTCAAGTTGACCTAGGGTTTTAGATACCTAGGGTTTTGGTATCTAGGGTTTTGACACCTAGGTTTCGGCCTAAGGATGTCGGTGAGTTATTGTAATGTATAAACAAAGGTCAAGAGGACCTGGGTTGGGTTGTTGTTGTTGTTGTCGTCATTGTTATTGTTTGATCTAGTTGTATTGTTGATGTGAGTGATTATTGTGGTGTGAGAGAGAGAAGTGCTAAGAGTGAGAGCCTTCTGGTATTGTAGATCTCCAACTGGGTGCAAAGATCAAGTCCTGCAGTTGGGTGCACAGGAAGGGGAGAGGAAGAGAGAAGAAGAAAGAAGATCTTCTAGCTAAGAGTGCAGATAAGAACTGTATGCTTTATCTTAATATATTATAAGCACAGTTCTATGGACGTATCCCTAGAGAGAGGGTGAACCACGTGTATCTTGTGTCGTGTGTGTGTTTTATGCTTTGTTCTTTGTCATTGATATACTGTTATTGCATTGTTGTGGTAGATCATATCTATAGTTGTGCAGAGTAGATCTAGGTTGATAAATGATATATGCATGTTGTATTGTTCTGATAGTCGATCCACTTGATATTCCCCTTGGTTGTATACATTTATGTCCTGCAACCCTCTCAGAGATGCTTCGGGTGAGACTGCATCTGCCTCGCAGGTGTTGCCGAAATGGTCAGTATCTAGGGCTTGTTGGTGTGCTCTTGGAGTGAACTTTGGGCCTGCCCCTGTGCCAACAAATGGTTTCGTTGTCGGGACAGGAATCTTCTTGATGGAATGTGAAGGTGGTTCTCGTCAAAGATAGAGATTCAAAAGTGGATAGAGGATCAAGGAAAGGACTTCGCTGAAGCCCAGAATAAAAACCCTAATCTGAGTATAGAAGATTGGTTAGGAAGATATATCTTTACCAATATACACAAGATATTCTTTGGAGGAATCCATCAGGAGCTATATGAGTGGTTAGCTAGGTTAGCAAATACCCAGTTTGAGATCAGACCTAGATCTCTTGTAGTTTGGATGTCGTCGTTGATCAAGAAGGTCAAGAGAGTCAATAACGTTGTATCTAGAGTAGTAGATCACTGGTTCGATAGAACCATTGGAGGTTACATCACCGAGTTTGTTGTTGACAAAGTAGAGTCATATAGCCAAGCCGAGAGATATTTTTTCAAGGGACCCAGAGGAAAATTTTTACATTTTCTGAAGCTGAGAATCAAGATGTTGTTGCATGAGAAGAACATCCTGAAGATACAGTAGATTCATCGAACCTGAAAAAAGATAATGTTCAAGAATTTGGACAGCAACAGCGACACAGAGGCTGGACATACGCGCAGTGGGAGAGTGTTTAGAGAAGTGCATCTTGCGAACCTATTCAAGAAGAACTACGAGGACAAGGGTTTCTACAGTGGAGAAGAGGAAGATCTAACAGACGAAGAGCATTCAGGACCCGCTAGAGTAGAGGAAGGAAAATCTTAAGAACCTCACCGGGACAAACCAGAAACCTCAGGAACTGCGCAGACTATTGAAGTAAGTACTATTATTCCTCTTGTTCATTCAACAGCGTTAAGCAATCAAAGTAATCAGAGTCACCAAAGCGTTCATAGCATTGTCATTAGTATTCCACCACATATTCAATCATGAAGCCTAGTAAGATCTATGGCAGATGAGATCAGGCTCCCTATCTTTAGGGGAGATGGATCTGAAGACCCTAATCAACATTGGTTTCTATGTGAAGTTGTATGGAATATTAAAAATGTCACTAATGAAGTTGTTATAAGAACCCAGTTCAGCACCACTCTTAGAGATCGCGCACTGAGTTGGTACATGAAGCTTGTCAGAGGACTTGCATAGCCTCAGCCACTAAATGAGATCAAGAATGCATTGATTGTAGAGTTCAAGAAACCCAAATCAGAATCACAATGTATCATAGAGCTGAAAGAGATCAAACAGAAGGTCGTCGAACCTGTTTGGGAATTCGATCAGAGATTCAAGACCTTGACAGGATGATTAACTTTTAAGATCCCCGATGAGCAGAACAAGGAATGGTTTATCGTTGCTCTCTTACCACACATCAGAGTTCCTCTGATGCAACAGAATATTGCTTCGCAGTCTGAGGTGCTAGAGATTGCCATGAAGCTACAATCAACCCCTATGAGAGAATCCATCTCAGGTATGAGCCAAATCTTGAGTCAGCTAACTAGTTTGTCACTACGGGTCGAAGATATGAAGAAAGACAAGGGAAAATACAAAAGAGAAGACATTTGGTGTGTCAGATACAGATCAGAATGCCATGATAAGGAACATTGTCCCCTATTTCATGGATATTTGGACTCTGGAGCTCCGGTCCCTTTAAATCAGGTCACCCTACCCTAGTGCGAAGTATGCAAAAACAGACATCGCCCTGGTGAGTGCTATTACATGCAAAAATATGTTCAAACACCCACAAATTTGTATTGCACGTTCTGCAAGTCAGTAGGGCATGATGATAAATATTGTAGGGCCTATGATCTCATGCACAAAAGGTCAAGATATATATACAATATTCAAGGCAAAGTATAGCAAGAAGGAAACACTACGTAATATAACTCTCAAGGAAGAGGAAACTTTAATCCTCATGGTGGATTCAGAGGACGAGGACGAGGAGGAGGTATGGAACGAGGCCGAGGACAGATCATTTGTTACAACTGCGTGCAAACAGGACACTTAGCAAGGGACTATCAGAACCCTTGCACTACTTGCAGCTACTGTAGTTTATTTGAACATGTTATAGAAGATTGTCCTGTGCTGCTAGCCAAGCTTCAGAAAAGACAAGGACCTCAGCAGAACCCGCAAGTGCAACTGATATATGTTGAACCTCGCGGAGAAGACCCTAGGGTTGATTTTATCACTAGAGGAGGCACTGTTACAGAAGAATACAGAATGACCCAAGGAAAGACTACAGAAGATTCAAGAATCAAGAAAGTTGCAGAGAAGACACAAAATTTTGATGCAAAGAAAGAAAGAAAAATATTTGAAGAGGCAAGAAAAGAGTTCAAAGCAAATCAATGTTCTTCATCAAAGACTCGACTTAAAATAAGAGAATATGGAATGCCACTGGAATTTGATCAGTCTGCTTCACCAAAAGAAGGAAAAGAGGTAAGCAAGCTCATGGAATTTCTATATACTTGTATTAAGTTGGTTCAAGATGAAAACGTTGTACAAGAGCTACAAAGCTTAATCAGACAATATGAGACAAGAAAGATAGACCCCTTACTGAATAGGGTAGTACACCAAGTCTCTAAGAGGAGAAGGACAAATAAGGAATTGCACTTGAATGCTCAAATAGGAGAATATGATATAGACTAGGTGGTCCTCGACTTAGGGTCGGAGGTCAATGTCATGACGAAGCAAACCTGGGCACTGATGGGAAAACCGAAGTTGATCTATTCCCCTATCAGGCTTAGGATGGCCAACCAGCAAGTTGTCATCCCATTTGGATGATTGGAGCATGTCCCTGTGGACATCGACGGAGTAAGAATGTTTGCAGATTTTGAAGTAATTGAGATAGTTGATGATAGCTTCTCTTACCCTGTGTTGTTAGGAATTGATTGGGCTTTCAATAATTCCACTGTGGTTGATTTAAAGAAAAGACATATGACATTTGAAAGAGAAGGCCTTAAGGTCATCGTGCCTTTAGAGCCAAATGAAGTTCAGCGCTACACAGAGCCTATCAGAGAAGAAGATCACGCATATGAGTTGGAAAACACATACAAACTGACATCCAGACAGCAGGATTACATCAATCCTACGACCGATGGAAACCTAAGCTGGCGAAGTGACAGTGCATGTTCATCAGACTCAAAGGAATCACTGGAGAACTGGTAGAAATAGATGTATGAAGTACCTACAAGAAGATGTTCTAGATTAACCAGAGAAGTTTGTTGGATCGGCACAAAAGTAATTAACTTACCCACATTTGATGGTTTGAACCCTTTAGAAGCCTTCCTATCAGAATTTGAAGCAAGTGTACTGACACCACAGAGATTTTTGGCAATGGATGAGGCCTTGAAAGCCACACCATCACGATGGTGGGGGACACACAAAAGAAACATCACAGACTGGATACAATGGCGTACTTTGATGACAACATGGTTCTCAGCACAAGAAGAAAGTTGTGAAGTAAGGTACACAGGTCGAAGCTACCCACAGGACCAAGTACGAAGCTGTGAATAATCCTGGAGTGAAATTCCTCAAGAAAAATGGGTGCAAAAATTCATTAACACGCTGGACACCACCCCTATCAACTAGTACCTTCAAGCGGAGTTGTGCCTCATCACTACAGATTGGGAAGGTATGACTCAAAATTTTGTAACTACCTTTTTATTTGAAAGTCAATATCCTTCAGTAGATCAAGTATTACAGATTGTGAGACAAAAATCATTTGAGGAGGCATATATCCTCCCTTTGGAACAAGAAGAGGACGAATGGACTGTGCCCCTCCAGAAACTGCAAAGTTGTTACAACATCAATGTTGATGAAGACGATGATCCGAGGAAGGTGAACATCGCAGAAACAGAAGGCCAAAGAGATGTGGAAGGACCTGGAGTTGAGATACCATTCATTGGACAGCCAATCAAGATTAAAAAGGTCAATATTGGAATAGAGGAGACATCGAATCTTGCCAATGTGGGAGATTATTGGGATGTTGCTACCATTGACAAGATTATAGAGCTACTACACGAGTATCATGACTTGTTTCCGACCAAGTTCACTGATATGAAAGGCATCAAAGGGCCTATGGGAGAGATGAGGATCCCTTTGAAACCAAATGCTAAACTAGTCAAACAGAGACCCTACAGATTGAGCCTGAAATATAAGGAGAAAGTGAAGATTGAGCTCAACAGAATGTTGGAAGCATGGATCATAGAACCTGTCGAAGAGTCGAAGTGGATCAGCCCTATGGTGGTGCAAGATAAGAAAACAGGCGAGATCAAGATCTGCGTAGATCTCAGGAAGTTGAATGATGCTTGTTTGCATGACCCCTTCCCTACACCATTCACTGACGAAGTGTTAGATAACGTGGGAGGCCAGGAGGTGTATTCTTTTATAGACGGATTTTCAGGATACCATCAGATACGAATTGCTAAGGATTGCCATAATACCACGTTTTCCAAAGAATGGGGATCCTACCAATATACAGTGATGCCATTTGGATTGAAGAATGCCCCAACCATATTTTCCAGGGTGGTGGTCGAAGCATTCAAGGAATTTCTGCATAAATTTCTAGAATCATATTTTGATGATTGGATTGTTTTTAGTTTGTTGGAAAATCATATTGAATGTCTAAGGATAATGTTGGAAAAATGAAGGCAGTGTCAAATTGCTTTAAATCTGAAGAAGTGCATCTTCTTCTCACCATTTGGAGTATTGTTAGGTCATATTGTATGCAAACAGGGATTGTTGGTTGATCTGTCTAAAATTGCCATTATAGTTGATTTTCCACCTCCTACTTCAGTCAAACGACTGCGCACTACGTTGGGACATATTGGCTACTACAGAAAGTTCATCAAAGGTTATGCCCAGATTATAGCACCCATGGAAAATATTTTGAAGAAGGATTGTCAGTTTATTTGGACCGAAGAATTCCAGCAGAGCTTCGACACACTGAAACAAAAGATGGTTACCGTGCCTATTCTGGTCTTCCCAGATTGGAGGAAAGAGTTTCATGTGCACATCGATGCATCATCCATTGCATTGGGATATGTGTTAGAACAACTAGGAACAGGAGACATCAACCACCCATTAGCGTTAGCGTTTTCCAGGAGGAAGCTATCCACCTCTGAAATCAATTACACCACTACTGAGAGAGAAGGATTAGCCATGGTGTATGCGTTGCAGAACTTTTTCCACTACTTGTTGGGAGGACACTTTAAAATGTTTACTAATCAATTTGCACTGAAGTACCTAGTCAACAAACCAGTGTTGGGGAGGAGAATATGTAGATGGTTTCTGTTATTCCAAGAATATGATTTCAAAATTGTAGTTAAACCAGGAAGAATGAACAAAGGTCCTAACCACTTTTCAAGGTTGGAAAATGGCGAAGAGTCGACCAGTCTGGAGGATACACTGTCGTATGCACAGCTACGATCCATTAAGAATATTGATGACCACTTCACACACATAGTCCAGTTCCTATCAACAGGCATGGAACCTAGTGCGTATACCATCCCATAGAAGAAACAACTAGTCGTGCGCACTGCAGACTTTTCACTTATAGTTGGACAGCTATACAAGATGGGGCCTGATGAGATACTGAGGAGATTTTTTATGGAGGCAGAGCAGCCATTGATCTTCATAGAATCTCATGAAGGCATCGTAGGAGGACATTATGCAGGGAAAGAAACTGCGTAGAAGGTTCTGAGAGCTGGCCTTTGGTGGCCTACCTTACATAGAGATGCTAAATATTATTCCAGAGCCTGCGATGTATGCCAAAGAGTTGGGAAACCATCCAGGAGAGATGAAATTCCATTAGCACCATGGCTGACCCTACAAGCCTTTGAGAAATGGGCCATTGACTTCGTGGGAACCATAAACCCACCAGGAAAGTGCACAGGAGCACGGTACATCATTATTGCGACAGAATACTTGACTAGATGGGGCAAAGCAAGAGCAGTGAAGGATTGTAGTGAAACTACAGTTGCGTGCTTCATATTTGAGGACATCATAACCAAGTTTGGATGCCCAAAGATCCTTATGAGTGATCAAGGCACTCATTTCATCAATAAGACTGTTGAAGGCCTGACTGAGGAATTTGCAGTCCACCATCAGAAGAGAACACCTTACCATCCTCAAGAAAATGGGACGGTTGAAGCATTCAACAAGATCTTGGAGATAGCGTTGATGAAGATCTGCAGTGTGAACAAGGATGACTGGGATTTAAGAGTACCAGCAGTACTTTGGGCCTATAGAACCACCTATACGAAACTAACAATGAAGACTCCTTTCAAGTTGGTGTATGGCCTTGAAGCTATTGTCCCAATGGAATAATTGGTGCCAAGCTTAAGAATTGTTGCATTTAACGACATGGATGACACTGGCACTGTTCGCGAGAGGCTTGCACAGTTGGTCGAACTAGAAGAGGACAGATTTATTGCAGGGTTCCATCAGCATGTTCTGAAGGAACGAGAGAAGGCCTATAACGACAGGGACATCGAGAAGAAGGCATTTACATAAGGTGATTTGGTGCTGGTATATGACAGTAAGTTCCCGAAACATCCTGGGAAGTTCAGAACGCATTGGCTCGGGCCATATGAGATTTCCTATGTTACAGAAGGAGGAGTTGCACAACTGAAGACATTGAATGGAGAATGGAAGGAAGGTTTGGTGAATGGGAGTTGGCTAAAGTTATACTATGACAACCAGTTGCCTCACAACTCTCAATAGAAGCCGAAAGAAAAGGGTCTAGGTACCAGGTGCAGTTGAAACTGGGTACCAGACACAGAAAAGACAGTCTGCACAAGGAAGGAAAGGAGGCATAGAGCAAAAAGCAAAGGCTGCACTCCACAGTCTAAAATCGATGTAAAACAGAAGGATCAGATATGAAGTGCCTCAGGATGAGTCACAGGTGAGTGTTGGGGGCCTGTTGGCCCTTGGTTACGGAAAAAAATGAAGATCAAGGAAGAAAAGGCAAAAAGCGAACTACGCGGAAGACACAATGATTGTTACTAGGTCGAAGTGAGCAAAAGAGCAGAAAAGACGGAGTGAAGTAAGGAAAATCAAGTCGTTGGACAAGGAGATCAAGGATGACAAATCAGTAAGGAAGAAGGACCGTGGACAACTCAGCAAGCAGAAAAATCCACTGTTAGCACTGCGCAAGAAGGAAGGAAAGACAGGTTGGCAAAGCCCGGAAAATGCAGGTCAAGTTTACCTAAGGTTTTGGTATCTAGGGTTTTGACACCTAGGTTTTAGCCTAAGGATGTCAGTGAGCTATTGTAATGTATAAATAAAGGTCAAGAGGACCTGGGTTGGGTTGTTGTTGTTGTTTTCGTTGTTTCTATTGTTTGATCTAGTTGTATTGTTGATGTGAGTGATTATTGTGGTGCGAGAGAGAGAAGTGCTAAGAGTGAGAGCCTTATGGTATTGTAGATCTCCAGCTGGGTGCGGAGATCAAGTCTTGTAGCTAGGTGCATAGGAAGGGGAGAGGAAGAGAGAAGAAGAAAGAAGATCTGCTAGCTAAGAGCACAGATAAGAACTGTATGCTTTACCTTAATATATTATAAGCACGGTTCTGTGGACATAGCCCTAGAGAGAGGGTGAACCACGTATATCTTGTGTCATGTTTGTGATTGATGCGTTGTTCTTTGTCATTGATATATTGTTATTGCATTGATGTGGTAGATCAGATCTATAGTTGTGCGGAGTAGATCTAGGTTGATAAGTGATATATGCATGTTGTATTGTCCTAATAGTCAATCCACTTGATATTCCCCTTGGTTGTAGATATTTTTGTCCTGCAACCCCCTCATAGTTTCTTCGGGTGAGACTGCATCTGCCTCGCAGGTGTTGTCGAAAGGGCCAATAGCTAGGGCTTGTTGGTGCGCTCTTGGAGTGAACCCTGGGTCTTCCCCTGTGCCAACAGGACAAAAGAAATCAAGATAGGAGAAACTCCAACTTCGGGTTGAAGACCAACCACTTTCCTAAGATCGATATGAGGAAGTTTGATGGAAAGGATCCAATCACATGGATACTCCAGATGGATCATTTCTTTGATCTACATGATGTGCCACACACACAAAAGGTATGAATTGTGTCTTTATATTTAGAACCCAATCAATTTGTGTGGTATCGATGGATTTGTTCTAGAAAATCGCTTGTCACTTGGAAAATTTTCACGGAATAAATGATAGCACACTATGAGGATACAAGGAGCAATACAGTCTTCAACTAATTGATAAATCTCAAGCAAAAGGGTTCATATGTGGAGCACATTGAGAACTTCCAAAGGTTGAATGTAAAGGTATCGGATATTCCAGATGAGCACCTAATTGATGTATTGATCCAGATTTTATGAGAAGAACGAAATGAATACATATTATTATCAAAAGATGCTTAGCACGGAATAACAAATATACAGTAAAATTGGTTTCTATTCAATAAGGAAATAAGTTGAAACTGTAAAATGCAGCGAAAAACAAGCTTGCTAGAATGGTGGTGGCTTATCTCTGAGAAGAGATGTGACGGTTGCGCTCATTTTCCAGAAGATTATTACAATGAGTCTCTCAAGGAATTTTTACAATAAACGAGAATGTCAAAAAAACTAGACATCCAGAAATCTAACCCTAGGAGATGAAGCGCCAAAAGTCATGTGGGCCTCGTTTGGGTAAGTTAGTACATCAACTTCCCAAAGTCGTAACTTTTTCATACGATCTTCGTTTTAGGCGCACGATAGCTTGTTGGAAAGGTATATCCGAAGAATACACATGTTCCTTACGGCGAGCCATATACATATTTACTGTGGCGAGCCCTAAAAACGTTGTTTAGGGCCTCAAAACGGCCCCGGAAGTCAGGGACCCAAAAACTAGGAAAAAATTGTCGAACTAGAAAACTGCCAAAATGAGCTAGTTGGAATAGGTGGGAGGCCACCAAAATCCATATGGATCATGTATTCATAGGAACTTTAAAGGATAACATTCAACATGAGGTTCACCTTTGAGAACCCAAATCATTGGAGAATGCGTTCAGGGTGGCGAGAAATGTTGAAAGTAAAAATATGGCTATGGCTACTAGAAGGACCACTCTCAACATCTATCGAGGGAATAATGTTCCTTCTTATAAACCACCTTAACCTACAAGGTTGACACCTCAACAATTAGAGGAAATAAAAGAAAAAGGTTTATTCTTTAATTGTGATAGCAAGTATAGTAAGGGACATAAGTGTGGTGAAAAGAAATTATTCTACATAGATTGTGAAGAGGAAGAGGAAGAAGAACAAGAACCATTTCAAGATGAAAACATAGAAGATATTTATTCTGAAGAGTTGACTCCCACCATATCATGTAATGTATTGGCTGGATTTAGCACTCCTCAAACCCTCAAGATCGAAAGATATATCAAAACTAAAAAGGTAATTGTCCTAATTGATTCTGGTATTACTCATAATTTCATTCACTATAAATTAGCCAAATCTCTCAATTGCTTTATATATATAGCGCCCGAGTTTCAAGTAATTATTAAAAATGGAAGAACTATCAATTGCTCAGTAAAATTCCATAAGATTAATTTTACTATGGGGGAATATGCAATGAATATTCCAATGATTTCTATACCCATGGGTGGTTTTGATGTCGTACTAGGAGTCCAATGGTTACAATCATTGGGAACAGTGGTTTTTAATTTTCAAGAAATTTTCATGAAATTTTCATTGGAAAGAAAGGAGATTGAGTTAAGGGCTATCACAAGGAAACCTAATAAGGTGATAATCTCTAATGGTATGACAAAATTATTGAAAAGGGGGCATCAGGGTGTAATATTAAAACTGTGCACACTAGATGTTCAAACATCTAAGCCATTTATTCCCCTATATATCCAAGGGATCATTGATAAGAATTCCAAATTATTTGAAGATATTCCCATAGGTCTTCCACCCACTTGCGATCATGATCATGTTATTCACCTAATTCCTGGGAGTGTTCCTCCTAACATCAGGCCTTACAGATACCCTTATGCCCAGAAGAGTGAAATTGAAAGTATGGTTGAAGAAATGTTAGAGGTTGGCATTATTAGACCTAGCCAAAGTTCTTACTCTACATCGGTGGTAATGGTACTCACAAAAGAGGCCTCATGGCGTATGTGTCCATATTATAGAGAGCTCAACAAGATCACCATTAAAGATACGTTTCACATTCACGTCATTGATGAATTGTTAGATGAACTACATGGAGAAATCTACTTCACAAAGTTGGATCTTCGTTCAGGGTATCATCGGATTAGAATGAAGGAAGCCAATATCCCGAAAATAGCATTCTGAACTCATGAAGGCCATTAAGAATTTTTTGGTCATGCCTTTTGGCCTTACGAATGCACCTTCAAATTCCAAGGGTTGATGAATTCTATTTTCAATCCCTTCCTTCAAAAATTTATGTTAGTGTTTTTTAATGATACACTAATCTATAGAAAATCTTGGGAGGATCATGTTCGACATGTTGACAAGGTGCTACAGCTACTAAAGGAGCAACAACTATGTGCCAAACCATCCAAATGTTTCTTTGGGGTGAAGGAGGTAGAGTATTTGGGTCATATTGTATCTCATGAAGGTGTCAAGGTAGACACTAACAAGATTAAGGCCATGATAGACTGGTTGATTCCCAAAACATTGAAGAATCTTAAAGCAGTGTTGGGTTTGATAGGTTACCACCGCAAGTTTTGTTCGAAACTATGGAAGAATAGAAGCACCTTTGACAGTATTAACTACATGGAATTCCAAATATTATTGTAAGTGACAAAGATCCCATCTTCACTGGACATTTTCGGACAGAATTATTTTCTTGTTTGGGTACTCAATTGGCTCATAGCTCATCTTATCATCCTCAATCTGATGGACAAACTGAGATAGTGAACAAATGTATGGAAGGCTACCTTTGTTGCTTTGCTTCTGATAAACAAACACAATGGTTCAAGTGATTACCCTTGGTAGAATGGTGGTATAACACTTCCATTCATACTGCAACAAAAATGACACCATTTATGGAGCTCTATGGATATCACCCATCGTCCATCACTTCTTCCCTAAAATAAAAAGCTAAGGTTCAAGTAGTGGAATATCACATCGAGCATCAACAACAATTTCTCCAACTCTTAAAGGACAACCTGACCATGGCACAGAATCGCATGAAACAACAAGCAAATCAGCATCATAGTGAAAGAATTTTTGAAGTAGGGGGTTGGATATTTTTAAGACTACAACCATACAAACATGTGTCCCTCAAGCAAGCTAAGAAGGATAATAAATTATCACCAAAGTACTATGGCCCTTAAAAGGTGTTGCAAAAGATTGGTACTATGGCATACAAATTGTAGCTACCTGCATCTTCGCGAGTACACCCAATTTTCCATGTTTCATGCTTAAAGAAGGTTATAGTGACAAGATCCCAGTTCAAACTATATTTCCAAAACTTGACGAGGAAGGAAAAATCATATTGGAGCCTAAATCTATCACTGACACAAGAATTCACCAATTGAGGAATAGATCCATTTCAGAGTATCTCATTAAGTGGAAGAAACTATTTGTTGAAGATTCCACTTGGGAAGATGAGTCTTTTATATAGAAGCATCCAGAATTAATAAAGCTTTGCAGACAACACTTTTCTGAAGGGGAGGGGCATGCTAAGCCCTAAATAGTGGCACATTACCCCTTAATTGGGCCATATTAAATCAGTATTGTTATTTTATTTATGTCGGCTTGGATCCATTAGTTGTAATTGTACCTCCTAGTCTCCTATATATACCAAGGATACCTTTACATTTGGAATCATCTTGTATTTGTGAATTCATATGATTTATAAGGAGGTTCCCCCCTCGAAGAGGCTTATTATCTAAATTTCTCTCTTTTTCAAGGCGTTGAGTACTTATTCTGAGATTTTTATGTTATTTTTATATTTGGTTCCTAACATTTATTTTTTCTTTGCTTCTTCCTTTTCTCTTTTCTTCTGACCTTCTACTTCTTGTGCAAGTTGCATATCCCCATTCCTTTTATTTTCCTTTTCCCCTCATTGCATATTTTCTACTTGTTGTTTCATCTCTTATTTCCTACATGCTTCAGTTGTTGCCCCATATGCTTCTCTCTCTACTCTAATACTAGCTTCTTCATTTATTGCATCTTCCTTTTTTCTAGCTTCCTTCTCTTTCCTTTCTTTTTCCAACTGCTCTTTCTTCTTATCTTTCCCACCTCTACCCTTGCTACCAATTCTAAATAGTACATCATTCAACAATGCAACTCTTCTATAGAAATATTCCTCCTACCGAACTTCATTTTTATAGAGCCATCTATATTTGCAGGTGTAACAGTATCAATCTACTATGTTGAGGGGGTCATGTCTTCTAAATATCTCTTCTCTAAGGTGGAAATCAGTAAAACCTATAACTTTAGAAATTGCATCTTTATTTTCTTTTATTTCATAAGCTCCTATATGAAAAGGGAAGGAAGGCCTTAATGTCTTTTTGTCTTGAGAGAGTGTTGCTCCAACTCCGTTCGAAAAAGTTTGATAAGCTACTTCTTGAAGGGAAATCTTGTATGGGATGAACTTAGGAAGAAAATGTGAGTTCTTAGTAGCTTCGAACACTCTTATATATGTCCCCTTTTCGATGACATACCAATCCCAAATCTTGCCAATTGTTTACATTACTTTTTCAATCATGCATTGGGTGGGTTCATAGAAAATTAGTTTGTACATAGGAGCCTTAAAATGTTCACAAATTTTAGCATAATGAATCCTAAATTTATGCTCCTATAGAATTTGACAGTACACGTGAATGGGCACTTCGTTCGGATTTCATTGCCATCCCAATTCTAGAAAACTATTACAACACATTCCACATCCAACAAGTATGATGACATGTAGAATGTTGGTGGGATTATTTTGGCTGTGTTTGGATCTAGAGATAGCCTGGTTCATTAATGCTAATAATATAGAGGCCCAATTGAAAGTTGTCCCAGTCTAGGTGGCTTGATAGATTAATGGAACCCAAGACTCTTTGAATTGTGTCGCATCTTCTTCATCATATCGTATGCTTATTAATTCCATAGTGATCTTGTAAGGATTCCTTAGATACTTTGTAGGATATATACCTAATCTTCTATATTTGAATGCCTTCTTATTGATCCATCGGTTTTTAAGGTCATGATAACTAAGGGTGAATTGTAAGATCTACTCTTATGTAAGGTCTACATGGGGTTAAGGGAATTTATAGCACATGTATAGGGATGAAGGTTGGAAAGAGAAAATAGTTTTCCCCTTGATCAACAAGTTTTCGATGTCAACATGACTAATTAACCAAGATACGACTTCAACATAGGGAATCACTATTGATATAGCTACTACTTTATGGAGGCCTTATTTCTTGATCATTTGATATACACCATCATCAATATTTACTTCTTTAGGTGCAAGAGGTAATTTTGGATAAGTCTCTTCTCTAAACATTTGATACACTTTCTCCCCATTTATCACTAACCCATGCATCCACCCTACACAACGTGTGTTCATAGAATGGTCCTTTGATGCCTATGTCTACCTTTGGTTCTATTGATTCTTCATTATCTGGGCTAACCTCGATAATTGCTTCCTTCTGCTTCCTCTACCTTTTAGAGACCATCTATATATCTTGTAACTCATCCATGCTAACAACATGGCACATTAGCAAGGCTAGAAGAAAAACTAAATTAGAATGCCCATGTTCATGTTGGTTCCCTTGTTGTGATTGAGCATACCATCTTAAAAGAGGTTTTTTCAAGGGATTTGGTTTCAAATCTAATATCTCTTGTCCGACGTGATACAAAGAACCTCTCACTAGTGGATTTGGTGATTGGACTATCAGGAAGTAGTTTGGAAAATATAGAAAGGGATAGGCCCAAGATCCCTCGGGTTTGGATGTTAATCGCAACCCACATGAATTACAATTTTCTTTTACAACCTTCACGGGATAGAAGTCTTTAGCTTCGAGAAATCGTGGGGGTTTGGTGAAAGTTACAAACTAGGTAAAAAGTATGAAAAGCATGGGCCAATCTAGTTATCCTAAATATGGTGACAAATGTAATACTCTTGAACTAGGGCTTCATCTATGGTGTAGGGATCGATCCTACAAATCAACTTGGTTAAAGGCTTTAATCGCTTTCACTCTCAAGATGTGGGAATGAAAACAAAGGTAAAAACCTCAATGGAGTTGGGAAATGCAAACCAAAACTTAGAAATATAGGAAATACCAAAGCAAAATGATTCATTGTTTAAATTCAACCATAAAGGTAAAATAATGCCTAACTATTCATGATGCACAGCTAGCAATGAGTGGGTAGGAATTTTTTTAATGAGGCACCTTTCCTTTTGTTGTATCTCAAAGTGAAAAATATCAATGAAAACCCTTAGCTTCTAGTCACTTTTACCCGCCCCATGATCCTTGGTGAAAATGAAATGTGGAATAAATTTAGAATTATGCCCTTTTAATGAGTGTCGCAAGCCTTTACATCTTTCACTGATGCAGATTTTCATGTGTTTTGAACCTTTGGCTTGATGCAATGTGTTGCATCTTTGGAAACTTTTTAAGGGTGAAATAGTTTTTCTTTATTGCATCATCCAAACTTTTTACACTAGGAGAATAGTCATATCGCATCTTTTCAAATCTTTAAACTTTGTGATGTGTTGTGTGGTTAAAACCTTTCAACTTTGTAATGAATTTTTTTGTGTCGTATCACATGGACTTTTGATGTTTCATAATATCTTTTCTTTGTCGTGACTTTGAATCTTTTGGAACTTTATGAAGGTTCGATATGTCACTCCTTGCTTGCATTAGAGAAATTGTGTGATCTAAAATGGATCTTCTAAGGAAAATAATAAAACAAGAGTTATAAATTTTCAAAGGGAAATAATAAAATAAGACTTATGAATTTTCAAAGGGAAAGAATGAAAACTACTTTTTTTAATCGTATTTTTTATTTACCTCCTTATAGGTTTACTCAAATTTCAAGTGTAGGCACTCGTTGGATGTGGAATTAAAATATGTGTCCAACCAATACCTATTTTGCATACTTTTGATAGACCCACACTGAGATAAACTAGAAATACATTTAGAAAGTGTTTGTTTTTTCAAACATGTTTTTTTAATGTATTTCCAGTTTATCTCACTATGGGTCTATCAAAAGTTTCGATAGTGGGTACTCATTGGATGCAAAAAAAAATTATGCATCTAACGAGTGCCTATACTTGAAATTTGAGTAAACCTGAAAGGCAATAAGTAAAAAATACAATTAAAAAAAATAGTTTTCTTTCTTTCCCTCCAAAACTATTTACCCTACTAGTTGTCATCATCATATTGAATCCTATTGGTTCTTTTAAAGTTGATGTTGATAGAACATTTTTGTTTTGAGGCTCGTTTTTTACCTCAAAATTTCTCTAATGGTGACTTATATTCCCTGTGATAATCTCTTCTTTGTTGTAGCTTCGAATGTAATTTTCCAACTTTGTGATATGTCGCACGACTCAAATTTTTTAGTCCCGGTGATGTTTTGGAGCTTTGTAAAAGAGCAATGTATCACATCTTTTAACATTTGGGGAATTCATTGACAATGTGAAATGTCGCAGCATTTCAAGTTTTGTAAATGTGAGCCTACTATGATATTTCGCAAGGGAGAAAACTTTGAAGAGGGGCAAAACTTTTAGGAGCTTGCAATAAGCTAATGATTGTGAGAAACGACAAAGCAATCCAAAAAATGAGGGATTCATCAAAAAATCATTGAGTTGTGAACAAGGTTTTAATGACCTCAAAACATCTTGATGGGGACTTCATTAAAAGAAAGAAGCATAGTTTCATCAAGTCAAAATATGAACAAGTGTAGATTCTCAAAACTCAAAGAAAATAATAGGAGGGGGCCCGACCTCTATTGAATCACATGACAAAGGAAAAAGTAGAGGGAGTTGTTGGAAACTCAACAAATGGAAACCCATTGAGTGAAACAATGGATCTCTACAAATCAATTGTTGGGCAACACAAGTTATGAGGAATTACCTTGAATAAAGAATATTAGCTTCAACCCCACATGTACCCACTAGAACTTGTCCTTTTGAACCAATTGTATGAAGGCCAAATTTCAAGTTTGAGTATCTTACTAGCTAGAGCCACAGTGCTATATTTATGGAGTTTTTTCTCTGACTTTAGTTTGTCCCTAGATGCCAAAATAGTACCATAGAGTTGCTACAAATAAGGGATGTTCGAAGATTTACTCAGGTTGTTTTATTATTATTCTCATGGGGTCGCTTCACTACCAACAAGCATTCATAGCCTTGACTGGGTGATCTCGGTATCATAGACCTTGTTCCACTACAAGCAAGCATCTATATCCCTAGTGGAGATACCTTCATGTCCCACATGATATGAAACTTCTTTCTCGAACCTTTACCTTTACATTTCACTTTGAAAAAGAGGTAGATAAGGGAGACTAGTAACCCTTTAAAGGCATGTGGGATGATCCTTGTTATTTGAGAACCAACTAAATTTTTCATGAGTGATAATAAGCATCTCCCTTATACATATAACTATGAGCATTGTGTTGTCTTCTCAGTACAACATCGGTGACCATTATATGATCAGGTGGAACCCTAAAGATAACTAGCAAGCCACTCAATACTTGAGCTTTGAGCTGCTTATGGCTATCCACTTATCCAAGTTGTGTTCCACCATTAGGTTGATACTTCATATGGTCGGCTAAAGGTCTTGCTCAAATGGTATTTTGAACTAATACTTTATCCAATGGACTCATAGGAGAGTTCCATAGCTCTAAACATATGTGCTTTGAATTTCCAAAGGAGTCATGATACTTTCAATGCAAACTCAATTAGTCTCAAGGATAAAACCATAATGTAAATCATTTCCAAGTAGATTGAAATAACCAAACTGAAATATTGTGGGTTTTTTTCAATAGTAATTTTGTGGAATAGGATGTCATTAATCAGTCAATACTGGGATGAATTGAGTCTCAATTCTCTCTTTTGTTTTGAATTTAGATAGTTGGGAGTAGTGTTATGTTGCAAGTATTGCCTCAGCTCATTGTACCAAGAGTTTGTTTCAACAGGGACTTGAAAAATTTCCTAACCATGGAGGGATATATACATGTTGGCCACATGGAGAAGGTTGATTGCTTGGAGAACACCATGCATTAGAGGAGCGTTTAGCAATCAATAGGAGAGCGTCGATCCCTAGACAGCATGGGGTTAGCTTCAATACTTGTATCAAGCCATGGAGTTAACTTGGGGATGCCTAAGGTTGTGATAGTGTTCATGAAGGGGGATTGGACCCAATGGAGCACATAGCTTAGGAGGACCATTGGAGTCCTTGGAGGCTTGGACAAGGATCATTGGACACATCTCAAGGAGCACCCTTGCATTAGACATTTTCTTATATACAAAATCACCTTGGAGCTTGACATTTGTACCCATGGAGTGTAGCGTTCCACATGTGCGAGCCTACCTATGGATTTGTAGATTGCTTGTAAGGGTTTAGGACCACATATGTTTTGTTGGCCTTCCTTAGCTCTCATACATGTATAGGAAGGAGAGAGTAATTTCATCATTCTTAATTTTCTCCATTATCTTGTGTTAGAGATGTGACTAAGAGGAGCATTGGTCTTCTTCTCTCTTGTGCATCTTCATTTTAACTTTATCTCTCTTGTCTTGGATGCAGGGTTTCTTGGAGCTTTTGGAGCATCTTGAATACTAGGGTTAGAGTTTTATCCCTTATAAACTTGGAGATCAGGGTTTTATGATGAAACCCTAGGTTGCACTTGTTAAAGTGAATAAGAAAAGGAGATGTTTTACCATGGAGAACATGTTAGTGTGACGCTTGCTTGTTGGAGCTCCTTGGTGTTGGCTAAGTTTTTCTAGGTTTTCCCTAACTAGGGTTTTAAAAAGCTAGAGGATTGTACTATCATTGGGATGATGCTATGGTATGCACATGAACTTCATCTTTACACACACATTAAGTTTGCAGTTGTCCAAAATTGTCTCTATTGTAGACTTAATTTTCAGACATCTATTTCTTCATGGTTTGGTAATTTCCAACACATGTATCGTTGATTTTCCATAAGTTTGGGCTAAAAAGGATTTAACATTAATATTGAAGAAGATATGCCATGTTTGTTGTTGTAAGTACAAGGGTCATAAAGTAAATTTCATCTATGACTTTTTTGCATGATAAGATTGCCAAAGGGATGAAACTTGTTGGCACACTTTGGCATCTTTTCTATTGAATTTCCTGGTGGATTGTAGTTGTTAAGAAGTGAAATATTGTTTGTTGTTGTTATTGTTTTACTTATATCGCATAACAAACCTAAAGGTGAAAATGCACACGGTTGAGATCTTATAAACCCATAGGAAAGAAGTGAAATTTTTTGAGTTGCATTAATTTCCCTAGTTTAGAAAACTTCTACACATACCTCGTCTAAATGTTAATTTCACTGCTCTTTTGAAACCAATTAATTTTCAAATTAAAACTTAAAATGAAATTATAGTTATTGCAATGTTTAGCCTTCATGTACTTTGACCTCTAAGTAATTACCTACCTCATCACTTATGGGAAATTCTTTTATACATAGTCATTGACATGTACATGTGTACTAACACCGCAACCAATCAACCATTATGTTAGTAGGAGGCACCACTCTTTTGTGGTTGCCCCCATTGGTATAAATATTGTTATATATTGGAGCTCATATGTTACCATGTACCACTTCTCTCAACCAATGTGGGATAGTGTTAAGCCCTAAATAGTGGCACGTTACTCCTTAATTGGGGCATATTAAATTAGTATTTTTATTTTATTTATGTCGGCTTGGGTCTATTAGTTGTAATTGTACCTCCTAGTCTCCTATATATACCAAGGAGACCTTTTCATTTGGATTCATCTTGTAATTGTGAATTCATATGATGTATAAGGAGGTTTCCCCCTCAAAGAGGCTTATTATATGAATTTCTCTCTTTCTCAAGGCGTTGAGTTCTTATTCTGAGGTTTTTATGCTATTTTGATATTTGGTTCTTAACATTTGATTTCAGAGCTAGACAATCCTCAGGACCGACTTCTTCAAAACAAGTCTTCTTGGAATTTTCGCTACAACTTTTTTTCTATAAGGTTTAACTTTTTTTCTATAAGGTTTCAGGATTTGGAATTTCTATGGTGTATAGGCAAAATACAGAGATAACTCAGATCCAAATTTCAGATTTTGGTTCGTTACAATTTTTGAGATACATTATGTTCAAATTAGGATTTTTTACTAGTCCTAAAACTAGTCTGAAACAAGTCTTCTTGGCATTTTCGCTCCCAATTTTTTTCTTCTTGGTTTCAGGTTCTAAAATTTTCACAGTACGTAGGCGGAATAGTGAAGTATCTTGTGCACAAATTTAATCCCTTGAATCATTGTACTCGGAAATGTATTCCCTGAGGAAATTAGGGTTTTGAGTTGGTCTATATTTCAGTCTAAAACAAATGTTCTTGGGAAAACTGTTATATCTTAAGCTACAAACCTTCAAATTGAGTGAGACATGTTCCATTGGTTAGGGTATGGACCGATGTTGTACTGGTACAAATTTTAAGTTCTGAAGTGAATACAGTGACACGTGGCAGTCCATACAAGTTCGCTCTCCTGAAAGGAAAACAAACCAGCACCTCTTGGGAAAATTATCATAAAATTCTATTGGAGAATCCAATCTTGGTCTGACCTATGGGGTTGGAAAGAAGACACATCAGGCTACCTCAGGTAGAAATTTTAGACTCAGAAGGGCCGAAATCGCAAAGCTACAGCAGAAGAAAGGTCAGCTAGCATAACAGTCTCCAAATCAAGGTTTTAAAAGGTGCGTTTTTTTTTTGGAAATTTGCATATCTTTTGACTAGAAGATCCAATTGGGATGATTCAAAAAGTGGAATAAAGTGGGATAAAAGGAGTATCACATGAATGTGGGAGAATCTTAGGGTTTTTTAGGTACAGACATATTTCGGTGTCTTTAAACGTAGGAGTTGTCGTTACTTGTTAGCGCTACAACCCGGGGACTGTGTGGTTCTTCCATGTACCTAGAGTATATTGGAAGGCCCCTTTCGAACGGTTGGGCATTAAACAGCACTACTATAGATTTGAGCTCCCACGTACTTGGCGTATATTGGGAGACCCCCTATAATCCTTAGACCAATCGAGTAAACCATTTAGTCATCTTGTTGCTATAGTACACCGAGAACAGCACTTAGGGAGAGATACTCTCTAGTACCTGGGTAGTCAGATAGTACAGCTAAGGGCATGGTCAAGCCTCCTTAGTTAGTGCCCTAAGATATTGGGTTGAGTACTATTGTTGGACCCCACATATATATCAGAAAGCTATAGCACCTGACACTCCCTTGTATGTGAGGACCTCTGCCTAAGCCAATTAGGAATTCCTATCTTGCAATGATACTTGGCCAACCTGCCACCAAAAAAGGGAACTTCTACACCAAATAAGCCCTCAGACAATCCTACTTGGACTCTTGATGAAGGTGAAAAAATGTGCAAGGACATGGATGATTTACAAAAGAGGGAAGTAACAAAAGATGAACTACAAAGGATGATAGATTCAACTGAAGCTAAGCTGGAAGTGATAATGGATACTAAGATGGATTGTTTAAAAGGGGAGATCATGGAAGGATTGAAAAAGTTGTTAATAGAGAGGCCAACTGAAAGTGACAATGTATCCCATGAAATTTATGATGAGGACAAAAGGAAGATGAATCAAGACTGGAGAAACTCCAACTTTGGGTTGAAGACCAACCACTTTCCTACGATTGATATGAGGAAGTTTGATGGAAATGATCTAATCACATGGTGCAAGATACCAGATATAATAAATATGCAAAACAGAAATAAAATGCTAGAAATGGCAGAATAACAGTAATATATCCAGCATAATCTCCACAATAACACAGAAATAATATAAGAACAACAACAGAAATAGCACTTTGATTCAGAAAGCAATGTTCACAGACCTCTTCGAGGGGGTAACCTCCAATAGAGCAGCGCTCTGTTACAATAATCTCCAAGCTAGGGTTTTCATACCCTCGACCCTTATTTATACTAAATATATCTATCAGGAGAAGCATATAGAGGAAGATCCTTCTAGAAGCAAAAGCTTCTATTAGGTCTTCTTACATCCGCCTTATTCTATTTTATCGAAAGGCCTTATTAATATTGACCTTTATTACATCCAAATATATTGATCTACCTATGTGCGGGTTAGGACCCTAACATGTCTGCCCCCTTAAAAACAGCCTTGTCCTCAAGGCTTGAGGTGTGGAAACTACTGCAGAATGGTCGTTGGTTCCCAAGTGGCATATGCTGGAGTCGTATCTTTCCACTGGACTAGCACTTCCTTGATGGTTCTCTGACGCAGGCGACGCTCACGCTGGTCCAAAACTGCTTCTGGCTGTATCCAAATGGATCCTTCTTCAGTTAACTCAGAAAGGTTGGTTTGAATTTGGCACCTAGTTCCTGTTATCCTCGATATCTAGGGATAATTAGGAGATCATGTCTCGAGGCCCACATGATCCCAGACATGGAGTACGAGAGCAGATTGACTTGAGCATGGCCCTTGAGGGCCCATCT
>ML786792.1:265035-277628 GCA_009831015.1 Picea engelmannii | reverse complement strand
TCATAGGCCATGAAGCTTGGTCAAAGAAATGGCCATGACCTTGAAAAGCATTGACAAATGAGACAAAGGGTGTTTTGTGTGCAATTTCATCCTCATATCTGTGTGTTTTCCCAAGCGAATTATTATGTCTGGATGGACCTGAGAACTGAGGGGCATGGTGATGTCTCATGAAGCACTAGATGCAGCGAAGGTAGCAATGGATATGATGATGATCTCGAGGTCAAGCTCATGGAGTGAAAGGTGGACGTTTTGCATAGCTGGGAGATCCAGTGTGAGGAATAGGACTTGGTAGTCCACTAAGATGACAAGGAAGAGGTTTGATGCAAATTTCGAGGGAGAGTTAACACTTTTTTTATATGTAAATGGGTATATGACTGTAAGACCTAGTCTATTTTTAAATGTTACTGGTAAAGTCTAGAAGGCCTAGGTGATAGGGGGAGCATGTGGTATTCCCAGATACCTTGAATTTTAGGGAAGTTTAGCAGGATTTGGTCATTGGAAACCCCAAGGGGAAGGGGGGAAAGTTAGGTCAAGTGTTGTGTTTTCGGGCACATGGTTTTTCGTAGCTCGTGTTTTTTAGAGCCCATGTATTGCATGAAATAAATCCTTTAAAGGGCTTAGGATACTCCATTGAAATTATCTTCAAGGTGAGAGGTGAATTCTCACTTGGTTGGCTTGGTAGGATTCGATCAATGGAACAAAGTTATATATCTTTGTTGGTTATGGTGATGGAGCTAAGGGATGCAGATTGTGGGATCCTACAGTCCACAAATCATCAATAGCATAGATATGTACCGTGAGAAGTTGTTCAGGATCACAAATGGATATTTTTTTGCAAACTCAGGGAATCATTGTATGGCCTAAGGTAACCACGCATTGGTACAAAATGTTTGATTCCTTCATGGTGAGCCAAATTTTCTTAAGAAGTGAGTATGATCATTGTATTTATGGCATATTCATTATCTTGGAGTTATGTTGTTGATATGCTTGTCGCAAGAAAAGCATGGTTGAGATCAACATGTTAAAGGCTCAGTTAGCTAGGAATTTTGATGAAGGATCCAGGAGCAGCAAAAGAAATCTTGGGTATAGAAGTACATAGAGATGGGAAAAATTGTAAGTTGTGGTTGTCACTGATGAGGTTCAGTGTGAACTTTGTGAAACTAGTAAGTATCCTTTTAGCTTTCCATTAGAAGTTTTCTTTAAGTTTATGTCCTAGTAATAAGGAAGAAAGGATTATACGTCATGTGTACCTTATGCAAATGCAATAGGAAGGATGATGTCTGCGATGGAATGTTCAAATATTTCACATGCAGTTGGTGTTGTCAATGGACACATGGAAAAACTAGGTAAAGAGCATGGACATGGGTGCTTCAGTATCTGAGAAGCACGAGTATCACTTACAATGGTTGCATTGAATTAGTTTGTAGTTATGTTGATCAATGGAGGTGGAGTGGTCCATACTGGAGCAAACTATGCAGCCATGTTCACACAACCAATATTGTTAGATAAGTTGTGGTAGTGTTTGGCTTCTCTTGGCTTGCAGGAAGGTGATGTTTGATTCGTCGGGAAAGGTATCAAGAAATTGTTGTCAAGGTGGAGAATGTTGGGTTGTGACAACACACCTTATTGGTTACATTCGTTTGGGCAGAAGTTTCTCAAGCAATTGCCTTTCCATATGCCTGGAAACACTTGAGAATCTCTTGCTTAAATGTAGAAGCCCGTGAGGTGCTTCTATGAGACTTGTATTAATTTCTCCACAGAGAAATAAAGGATACCATTGCCCCCATCTCTTCATTGTTATGTGTGTGATGTGTTTATTATTTTCTTCTCTGCTCAATATCTTGTTTGCAGGTCCAATACCAACAAACACTACATATCTTCTCTATGTCTCACTTCATTGATAAATGTGACTCCTCAAAATGTTAGTCACATGAAAACACTTTCAATTTCTGTATATGTGTGTGTGTGTGTGTGTGTGTGTGTGTGTGTGTGTTATTGAAATATTATACTTAACTTAGACATTGAAATATATTTTTTGTTATTAATATTTTTTTAAATGTCATGTGTCAAACTTCATATTAAACATTGAAGGAATTAATATCTTGTAGAAAACATTTTCAATTACTCTATATATAATTGATATAAAATCATTTTCCTCAAAGTAAAAATAAAATTATTTTATATATAATGAATATTAAAATATCTTTTTATTATTAATATTATTTTTAAATATTATATGTGAATTCCCTCAAACAATTATACATCTTCTTCATATTAAGTTGTAGAAAATAACTTTCAACACAATACCAATACCATTAGAAGATAAATAAATACCAAATCAAACAATTCTAACCAAAAATATGTTTCTCATAACATTAAAACAAACAAACAAACAAAAAGTCAAGAACATCCGTATGTCACGTCACATAATTATTAGAAAATTCTTATTAAATAAAATTTGAATTAGAAAGTATGGATTTTATTTTCAAAGTTTATTTGATACATTAGATTTTAATAAACTTTCCTAAATGGTATTAAATATAATTTTGTTTATGATAAATGTTAGAATTTTTTCGATGTATATTTATTTATTTATTTTTTAATAATTTTTATGATTTTAATTTTATAATATCATTTATATATATAAATTTATGGAAAATTATTATTTAGTACATATTTTATTTATTTTATTATATTTTTAATTGTGTGTATAATATTTTGTTGAGTCTATATATATAATAAATGATAATTTATTTTTAAGATTAAGATAAAGTCAAAATAAAGATATACATATTCTAATTTTTTTGGATTTGAATTTATAATCTTTAAAAGGAAACAAATATTTTTAACCATTAAATTTATAAAATTTATAGACATTACAAAATAAATATTGCAATCTTTTCAATATTACTTGTATAATGTACCTAGCTTATCGTATAACTATCAATGAATTCTCTCTCCATGAAAATCACCCTTCACTATGAATAAATCTATTCATGTAACAATCTTCACTCTTTAATTTATCTAATTAAAAAAATATGATCATAAAAATTATAATTTTGATAATGAAATTTTACTATTTTAAAAATTCTAATATTGTAAATGAATTTCTAACTCTTAATTCATTGTAAATAGATTTTCTAAATCTTAATTCATTTTTAAATACTTTTATATTATATTGCAAAATCGAACCATAAAAAACTTATAATTCCAATATTCTATTAAAACTCCTCTCAAATTTATTTTAAAAAAATAAATATATTTACAAATATTCTATTCTTTCACTCTGGTGATGTTGGTGTGGTCTCATGCCAATATTCTCATTTAAACCTTTAACTACATCACCCTCCCCAATGGTAACAACTCTTGAATCATTGCTCACCAAGTGGTATGCAGAAAAATCTTAAAGTGATACGCAATGTACACAAGTCATATCAGTGTGACAATCCATGTGTAAGGATACGACAACATTAAGGAAAACACGTCTCACATAATAGATAAATAAATAAATATTAACGACCACGGAGTTTGTAAAGGTTTTTTAATGGAATCTAAAAGATCGGAAAAAAAATTATAGCATAAAAAGTCATGCATTTTTAAATTTAAAAGACACATGTAAAGAATTTTTTTAATTTTAATTTATTTGAAAAAATAAAATTAATTTAATATTAAATGATAATGAGTTTAAAAAAAAAAATCTATATAATACATTTCTTCCACCTTGGAACTTAAACTATACCTCACTTCCTACATAATTTGGAAATGTAAATTATACTTCAATTGGAATTGTAAAGTGTTGTATATATTATACATCCACCTAGTATATATGTTCTTAAGTTTACTAGTCTATGTTGAGGGCGCCACTTATAATGAGAATATTCGCCACTAAAATAAAGTGTCACATTTTCTTCAGTCTTTACTTAGTTACACTTCAGTTAGACTAGTGGAGTAGAGTCACGCATGGCAACCTTGGTTTTATCACCAAGTGTTGCATGATCACCTCAGTATCATCAACAAGAGGGCCCATATCACATGCATGAGGCTAGGAGAGCGCTAAACATGTGCATGGATGAGATTCTCCTCACTCCACTTGTGTTAGCCAATTAACCGATGACCCCATGGCCAATTAACTAGGACTAGGTGGAAATTCACCCTGGTTTTTATCAGTGTATATCAACATCTCTCTAGATCACCACTATGGTGCATTAGTTAAGTCATCTAGCTTATATCTATTTGATCTAGGTGGATATCGGTGGCCACCCACCTTTTCCAACTGGCTCAAAACAGTTTTTTGACAAATTTGACAATTTACTATTTTTAGCAGTTTTAACTTCTGGGGCCATTTTGAGGGCCTAAATGAAGGTTTTTCGGGATCGAGCTTCTCAATGATAGCTAAAGACATGATTGAGCCCCCAAAATGAATCTCCTCGACGATACCTTTCCAACGGGCTATCATATGCCTAAAACGAAGATCGTATGCAAAAGTTACGACCCCGGGAAGTTGATGTACTAACTTACCCAAACGGGGCCCACATGACTTTTGGCACTTTATCTCCAAGGGTTAGGTTTTTGGACGTTTAGGGTTTTTGGCATTCTTGTTTATTGTAAAAAGGCCTTCAGAGCCTCATTATAATCATCTTCTTGCGAATGAGCGCAGTTATCACATCTCTTCTCAGAGATAAGCCGCCACCATTCCAGCAAGCCTGTTTCCGCTACATTTTATAGTTTCAACTTATTTCCTTATTGAATAGAAAACCAGTTTTATTATATCTTTGTTATTTTGTGTTAAGCACTTGTTAATAATCTGTAGTCATTTTGTTCTGCTCATAAAATCTGGATCATTGGTATCAGAGCGGTCTGCTCCTTGTCGTCTTAACGCGTGTCCCCAACGAGGTTGGAGTACAAAGAGTTGGGTTTTGATCTTGTTTCTCTTGAGGACAAAAGCTCTCACACGCCCAAGCAACCTCTCATGGCAGGAGAAAAGAAAGATGATGGGACAGGAGATCCTTTCAAACTGTTGATTGAGGAAGCCCTCACGCAACAAAGGAATGAGATGATGGATAGTTTTGCGCAAATCCTTCGGCGGCTACCAACAGACGACACATCTTCTTTGAGCAGAGGCACCACCCCCTTCAAGGTACACATAAACTTCGATATTCCTATATTTGAAGGTCAGATAGACGCAGATGTTGTAAATAAGTGGTTGAATCTACTAGAAGGGTATTTTTTTGTCCATAACTTTTTGAATAGAGAAAAGATTACTTTTGCGCTCCTCAAAGTCGTTCCCCATGTCAAAGATTGGTGGGAAACTTTCTGTGAGCAAAAGGAAACAAAGGAACCCTCATTATTTACAGTCACGGCCACTTGGAAATCCTTCAGGGATGGTATTAAGGAACAATACTACCCTATCGGAAGTTATGACGACTTGCATACCAAATGGACCACACTGCGGCAAGAAAGAGACCAAGCAGTGCCAGATTTCACAAATATCTTTCATACCTTGCGCACCAAGCTGGGTATCAAAGATTCAGAGCGACATCTAGTGCTCAAGTATCATGGCGCTCTGCATAGATACATCCAGACCGAAATGTAATTTTTTGACATCTCATCCTTGGGCGCGGCCTACCGATATGCCGTCAAAATCGAGCAGAAGTTAAAACAAAAGACTAGGCAATTTGGGCCTGGGAACCCCTCATAACAAAAGCCAGGAAAGGGCGGCCCCAACCCATAGAAAAAATATGGATAGTATTATGACAACCAATCCAAGCCGCAAGCAAAGAAGGACACTGGAAAGACAAAGAAAGATACCGGGAAGTGGTGCAACTTCCATAAGAGCCCTTGGCATAACACTTCTGACTATCGCTCAAAGCAATCATTGGTGGCCGAAGTGAAAGCCTCTGAATTATATGCGGGTTCAGACTCTGAGCCAGAACCAGAAAGGGGAAGACAGATCATTGACGTGGAACACAGTGCCACCATTGCTACCACCAAGCTCCAGCCTGGTGAACAAGATGAGCCAGAAGAAGGAGAACGCCTCTTCCATTCACAAATATGGGTAAAAGGCACCCTATTGCACTTCATTGTGAATAGTGGTAGCCAGAAGAGCCTCATCTCAGCAGAGGTCGTCAAGTAGTTGGCCCTGTCGACGATAGCGCACCCACAACCCTACACCATTGGATGGCTCTGCAAAGGAATCGATCTCCATGTCATCCAACAGTGTCGACTATCGTATGACATCAAGCCCTTCAAAGATGAGGTATTGTGTGATGGTTCTCCTCTCAAAGTTTGTGATGTTCTTTTGGGCCAACCTTATTTATGGAAACGTCATGTTGTATATGAGTCTAGGCCTTGTAGTGTTATTATTACTTTGAATAGGAAATTGTACAGGATACCCGAGGCAGTCCCACCTAGTGTTATTTCCTTTTTCTCTGCTAAGCAATGCAGGAAGGTCATCTCTCAAATGAAGAAGTTTGTCTTCTTCGTGATTCGCTCTCAGAATAAGAGAAATATCACAGCCACATCCAGGGTCTTTGCGGCCGACCTCCCCACATAGCAGAAGCAGGTAGATAAGGTCGTGGAAGAATACTCAAATATCTTCTCCTCACCTACCAGGTACCTCTGCACTGCCAGGTCAAGCACCCCATCGATCTGACCCCCGGTGCACCGATGCCTAATGGGCCAGTCTATCGTTGCTCTCTGTTAGAGAATGAGGAGATCAAACGACAGATCCAAGAACTTATCCACAAGGGGAACATATGTCCCATCTCATCACCTTGCGAGAGCCCAATCCTGCTGGTACAGAAGAAAGATGGAACCTGGAGACTCTGCATTGATTATCGGGCTCTGAATAAAATCACAGTCAGAAACCAGTACCCGATTCCCCGAATCGATGACCCCCTTGATCAACTCACGGGGGCCAAATACTTCAGTAATATTGATCTGAAGTCTGGATACCACCAGGTCCCGATAGAGCAGACAAATGTATGGAAAACCGCCTTCAAGTCAAAGGAAGGCCTTTTTGAATGGTTGGTCATGCCCTTTACTTTGACAAATGCTCCAACCACTTTCATGAGGATGATGGATGATATCATGTGACCATTCACCAATAATTTCGTAGTGGTGTATCTAGATGACATTCTCATTTACAACAAGACTTGGGCCTAACACTTGCAACATATTCAGCAGGTTCTTCACACCTTGCGGTAGCACAAACTATATGCCAACTTGGAAAAATGCTCCTTCAGCATGGATATTGTCCATTACCTAGGCTACATAATTGATCATCATGGCGTACATGTGGATCCAGCCAAGATCCAAGTCATCCATGACTGGCTAGCCCCAACCACAGTCACTGAGCTTCGGAGCTTCTTGGGCCTTGCTAATTTCTACCGCAGGTTTGTGTTTGGATTCTCCCATATTGCATGGGCCCTCAGCCAAATAACCAGGAGTGGTGGTAAGGAAAATTTTGCGTGGGGCCGATTCCAACAACAAGCGTTCGACAATTTGAAGAAGTGCTTGTGCTCAGTCCTAGTACTTTCACTACCAGACCTGCAACATCCCTTTGAGATCGAGACAGATGATTCAGACTATGCGGTGGGCTCCGTTCTCACTCAGCATGGCCACCTTGTGGCCTATCATAGTGAGACACTATCATATGTTGTCCATAAGTACCCTACTTATGACAAAGAAATGTACTCCATTGCGCAAGCCTACCGCTAGTGGAGACATTACATTCTTGGGAAGGAGACAGTCATCCACACTGATCATAAGCCACTGCAGTTCATGCAGACACAAGGAAAATTGAAGAATGATTGCCATCAAAAGTGGTCCACATACTTGCAACAATTCCACCTCAACATCAAGTATAAAATAGGAAGCACCAATCGCGTCATTGATTGTCTCAGCAGACCGCCAGTCGCGACACTCACCACGGTGATAGACTCATGTGGCCATGAGACCTCTGGATGGCCCCAACTCTATGATACAAACCTGGACTTCGCCACCACCTACCAAATGTTGGGTGCAAACGCAGTTGTCGATAATTTCCATCTTCAGGATGGGTTGCTGTGTCATCTGGGCCATATATGTGTTCCATCAAGTGAGTGAGCGAAGCTAATATGGGAAGCCCACTACAATCGGGTGGCAGGACACTTCGGCGTCGAGAAGATAGTGGCAATGCTATAGAAACATTTCTACTGGCCGAAACTTCGACAAGAGGTCAGCAAGTATATAATGTCCTGCAATACCTACGCTATTGCCAAACCAACCACTAAGAAATAGGGCTTATACACCCCTCTTCCTACTCTTGACAGGCCATAGGAATCCATATCAATGGACTACATGTCGGACCTCCCGTTCACCAAGTGGGGAAATGACTGGGTTTTTGTGGTTGTTGATCGCTTTTCTAAGATGGTGATTTTGATTTCCTGCAAGAAAAACATCACAGCAGAGGCCACTACCAAGCTCTTCTTTGAACGAGTCTAGGTACATTTTGGAATCTCACAAACCATTGTCTCAGATCGGGACAGTCGATTTCTCAGCACATTCTGGTCGAGCCTCTGGTCATCGTTGGACACCAAGCTCACCAAATCCACGGCCTTCCACCCCGAGACAAATGGCCAAACTGAGTTCGTAAATCAAATGATTGTGCATATCCTTCGCATGTATAATTTAAAACACCCTCACACATGGGATGAGATCCTTCCCTATGTCCAACATAGCTACAACTGAGCCCTGCATAGCTCAACCGACCACAACCCATTTTAGGTGGGGTTGGAATTCCAATCATTGAGTCCCATAGATGTTTCACTTCCCCTTTCGGTCACCTCGACCGTCTCATCTCCTGCTCCAACTGAAGCTGACAAAGACACCCGGTTCATTTATCGGATCCAACACATCCGCCAACAGGTTCAGGATATCCTACAGAAGTCCAATGACATGTACAAATAGCGCCATGATCAACATCGAGTGCCACATAAGTTTCAGGTGGGCGAAAATTTTTGGTTGCACTTGCAGAAAGAACGCCTTACAGGACCCCATCGAAAGCTTGGCCCACTTCGTTATGGGTCATACACTATCACCAAGTCTGTGGGGGATAACTCTTTTGAGATCAACATTCCTCATTTCCTTGTCCTATACCTAGTGTTCAACGTGTATCTCCTTCGCCCTTATTTCCCACCATTATTGGACACCTCAGATGTAGCAGAGCAGCTGACACCAATATAGCTCAACCTAGACTGCATACAATAGGCATCCAATGATCATATTGTGGACACACGGATCAAGGGCACTCGACAGCAAAGGATCCATCTTTATCGAATCATCAAAGCAAGGTAGCTCCTGCACCAAGGAAAGTGGCTCACCCGGGGCCAAATTCAGCAAAAAATTCCTCATCTGATGGGGGAACTCAAAGAAATGGATACCATTACTTCCTAATGAGGGAGGCTTAATCCAAGTGGATATCAATGGCCACCCACCTTTTCCATCTAGCTCAAAACAGTTTTCTGACAATTTTGGCAATTTACTATTTTTAGGAGTTTTAACTTCCAGGGCCATTTTGAGGGCCTAAATGAAGGTTTTTTAGGATCGAGATTCTAGAATATATTAGAAAGAATGATTGAGCCCCCAAAATGAATCTCCTTGATGATACCTTTCCAACGGTCTATCATACGCCTAAAACGGAGATCGTATGCAAAAGTTACGACCCCGGGAAGTTGATGTACTAACTTACCCAGACGGGGCCCACATGACTTTTGGCGCTTCATCTCCTAGGGTTAGGTTTTTGGATGTCTAGGGTTTTTTTCATTCCTGTTTATTGTAAAAAGGCCTTCAGATCCTCATTGTAATCATCTTCTTGTGAATGAGCACAGTTGTCACATCTCTTCTCAGAGATAAGACGACACCATTCCAACAAGCTTGTTTCCACTGCATTTTACAGTTTCAGCTTATTTCCTTATTGAATAGAAAAACAGTTTTATTGTATCTCTGTTATTTTGTGTTAAGAACTTGTTAATAATTTGTAGTCATTTCGTTCTTCTCATAAAATCCGAATCACTATTGTATATTATTCACTCTTGGATAATGGAATATACGGTTAGTACAATTCAATATTCTCTCTCTCTCTCTCTCTCTCTCTGATTATTTTTGCAAGATCTATGTGAATTTCTACTAGCTAGTTTCTATGTGTAGGTTTCATTGAAACTTCACATGGTACCAGAGCCCACAGGTTGCTAGGATCAAGGCTCACAGGCACTCATTTGCAGGTACAGAATATTGAAGCAGTTAGAAAGAATGGAATTTTCACCGTCAACACTTCTTACACCACACAATTATTTCAAGTGCAAGCCAAATATTTTATTTATTCTCATATGTTATATCAAATAACCATGGCAACAAAAGGAGAGCCTAATTCTATCGATGAGAAATCTCATTTTCTCAATAGACAAGATATGACTTTCGAACTTATTTGCATGTCTATTTCTCCTGAAATACAATATCGTGTTGTATCACTCTCAACTCTAGATGAAGCAAGGACTAAATTCCTAGAGGTCTTATTCGAGATAAAGGAAGATTGTGAAGAATGCATGTAGGAGATTGACAATACAAAGGAAGTAGAAAAGCCACCGAAAAAACAAGCTGCTTAGTTTGAAGAGACTACCATGCATGCATCCCAAGAGCCATATGTAGAGACTCCCATGCATGCATCTCAATAGCCAAATGCAGAGACTCCCATGCATGCATCTCAAGAGTCACATGCAGAGACTCCCATGCATGCATCTCAGGAGACACATGCAGAGACTCCCATGCATGCATCTCAGGAGCCACGTGTAGAGACTTTTGCACATCCTCTTGTTCCAGACATTCGAGATTATGTCTCCTTCTAATCAGATATGATTGCTAAATCAGATTTGAAATATCTTGAGCATGAAGATGATGAGTCAGATCAAAGACTCAAATGAGAACAATCCATTCTACTGATAGTTGATTATCTTGTGGATGATCCTACTGAACCTAGAAGGACAAAATGCCAATTTGAGGGAGATCCACATGCACTCACAACCACATAACCAATAATCTGCATGCATTGCTCCATAGTTATGGCATCTAACCCTCAGGGCTATGTAGAGGCTAAAGGGAATCCATATTGGAAAAATGCCATGATTGAAGGGGATTTGGGTATTCTTCCTTCCAATAAGAAAATCTAGGTATATATGGACATCTCATCGGTGCACCTACTTCATCAGATCCGTACAGACATCTACATATTCAACAAAATATTCATCGCACATAAACTTGCACAATTGTGAGGTCTTTATGGAGTGAAGGACATAATTGCATAGCAGTTGTCCTTCTTCTTTTTCAACATTGTACTTTGAGGGGGGGTTTCCCATGAGGTTTATCCTCTTTCCTCATTTTTTAATGTTCATTCATTAGATGCATTGTAAAATGGGTACCTAACATGTCTTCTTGTTGGGACCCATTCTTCATTTATACCCTAGTAGTGCTTGGGGGGGGTGGAGATATTTCACACTCACACCCACTTTTTCCTAAGTTTATTAGTCTAATGTTGAGGGTGCCATCCATATATGAGAATATTCCTCACTAAAATAGGGTATTATATCCTCTTCATTCTTGTCCCAGTCACACTTTATTTAGACTAGTTGGTCTTTACTCACTTACACTTCAGTTAGACTAGTTGGTCTTGACTCAATTACACTTCAATTACACTAGTGGAGTAGATTCATGCATGGTTAATATTTTCTCAACAAATAATACATGGCCTTCGAACTTATCTACATGTTTGTTTCTCCTAAAATACAATACCATGTTGTATCACTCTCAACTCCAAATGAAGTATGGACCAAATTGGAGGTCCTAATTAGGATAAAGGAAGATTGTGAAGAATGCATGCAGGAGATTGACCAGACAAAGCCATTAGAAAATTCTTCGAAAGAGCGAGCTTCTCAATTTGAAGAGAATCTTATGCATGCATCTCAGTAGCCACATGTAGAGACTCCCATGCATGCATCTCATGAGCCACATGCAAAGGAAATGCATGCATCTCAGGAGCCATGTGTAGATACTTTTGCACATCCTCTTGTTTTGGACATTCAAGATGATGTCTCCTTCCAATCAAATCAGATTCAGAATAAATTGAGCATGCATATGATGGGCTAGATCAAAGACCCAAATGGGCACAGTCCATCCTACTGACAACTAATTATCTTGTGGATGATCCTACTGGTTATAGAAGGATGAGATCCAAATTAATTTGAGAGATATCCACATATGCTCACAGCTAGAGAACCAGTGATGTGTATGCATTTCTACATAGTTCGGGCATCTAACCCTCATGCCTATGTAGAGGCTGAAGGGAGTCCATATTGGAAAATTTCCATGAATGAAGGGGATTTTAATCTTCTTCCTTACAATAAGAGAAATTGGACATATACAAACATATAATTAGTGGATTTACTTCATACAATCTGTATAGGCGTCTACATATTAAACAAAATATTCATCAACCATAAACTTGCACAGATGTGAGGTCTCCTTGGAGTGAAAGACATAGTTGTCTAGTAGTTGTCCTTATT